>JAQIWX010000933.1:0-12579 GCA_034696785.1 Lepidocyrtus cyaneus | reverse complement strand
TCGCAAAATTCAAACAGACGCTCCAACTTATATTTCCGGTATGGAAGGGAAGATAGTTAACCCGGAGCAACTTGACGCTCAATATTGGGTACGCCATACAAGGGAACCAGTGAACTTCATAGATGCTTGCAAGACGATTCAGTCTGAAGGCTGCACCCTCTTCCTGGAAGTTGGCCCACATCCGGTTCTCTCAGCGTTGACCATGATGAATGCCAAAGGTCATTCCCTGACCTGCATTCCATCAATCAGGAAGAAGGAAAATGAGTGGGTTACCATGTTGGATAGCTTATCCAAAGTGTACTTATCAGATTGGAAGGGTCAAGTGGACTGGAAAGGAGTTGACCGCTACTACAACCGAACCCGGGTTCCCCTTCCATTCTACCCTTTCAACAGAAAGCCAGTCTGGAAAGACATGGAAGGAGTTCCCCTCAAAATGCACCCCCTGTTGGGTAAGCACATCCCCACATCATCGGACTCCACCATATTTGAAAACAGACTGACCTTAAAAAACGCCCCATTCACCCAAGATCACGTGATCGGGAGCACGGTTGTCTTTCCAGGAGCGGGTTTCCTAGAAATGAGCTTGGCAGGGGGACACGCCGCAATGCAGGGCTCATCCGGTGAGCTGATGAAGCCGCGAAGGCCGGTTACTCTCCAGTCTCTGAAGATAGCCTCGCCCCTGGCACTGTACGATTCTGGGGTTTGTCGACTGCAGACAACGACCAACTTGGATATTATGGAGGACAAGGATGAAATCAGCTATCGAGTTGGAGTGAGTCGTTATATACCCTCCAGTTCTGGTGACATGGGAGAATGGATCACCCACGCAACGGCGGAGTTTCTTCCTTCCTCTGCAAATCTGTTAACGGAACGGTCCACCGTCAACGAAAACAGCATCCCGGAGATTCAATCCTCCTGGGAGAAATTCGACAACACGGAGTTTTACGCCAGGCTCCCGGAAGTGGGGCTTTGCTTCGGACCCCAATTCCAGAGTCTGGAAATGGGATGGAGAAGTGAAAACGGAATCTTGGTGGCTCTGAAATCCACAATTGAAGATGCTCCAGAGTACCTTATCCATCCAGTGGTCGCCGATGCCATGATCCAAGCAACTATGCTATGGGCGGAACAAGATAAGTTGAAGAAGATGCGTCTCCAGGTGCCCGTCCAAATCCGACAATTCACATGGGTCCAGTCTTCCAACTCTTCCAAGCTTTTTATTCACTGCTCAAAAAATGTTGAGGCCAAGACTGACTGCATTCTTCTTGACGAACAAGGGAACCGCTTGGCCTACATGACGGGGGTGGACTTTGTGGAACCCTCGGTGAAGGTTGTGGAGGGGATGATCTCCCAGCAGGAGTCCGCCATGCCCAAACTGTGGAAAGAAGAATGGGGGAGCGTGCCGGGCAGTTTGCAAAACTCGTACGACTTCTCATCCCCCCAAAATACGGCAACCTTCCAATTTGAGGAGCATCATAAAATCCAACTTGCAGCAATCAATGAGGTCGGAGAGGAGGAGAGAGCTCACTACAAGAGTCTCGTCCATTTCACCAAGCTTCACATTCTGAATGCCATGTATGAGCTGGGTTGGAAGCCCCAGCAAGGGATCCCATTTTCCTTGGAGGAACTTACCAAGCTCCTCCCCCATCCAAAAGAACACTTCAAAAAGTATATTCGCTTCTTCCTCCACTCCATTTCCGACACTGGGATGATCACCGTTGAGAACAACAACACTTATCACTTTCCTGGGAGGCCACCAACGAGGGATGAAATCAATAAAACATTGCATGAAGCAGTCAGTCCGGAAAGGTCGTCCCGAGTGGATTATCAGATAGTAGCCAAGGTCGGTAAAAACTTGTCCAAAGTCTTAAGCGGTGAGCTGCCAGTCCTGCAGCTCCTCTTTCCCAACGACCCTTCCAAGCCGAATGCCGACAAATTTTACACAGCCATATCGGAGTGGATGTCCCCAGTGCTGAAGCCGGTGGCGGTAGCGCTAGTCACCCCAATCATTAACTCTACCTATGAGGAAGGGGCAATCTTACGGATTCTTGAGATCGGCGCCGGGACCGGACACTTCACGCGGCACGGGCTGGCTTATTTGGAAACGCTAGGAAAGCCGTTTGAGTACCACTTTACGACGGACATCTCCGCCGCATTTTTCAACGCTGCTGAAAAACGATTCGAAAAACACTCCAAGCACATTATCTACAAAAAGTTTAACATGGAGGAGGATCCCCTGGTCCAAGGCTTCTATCCCAAGTACTTCGACATCATCCTGGCAGCCGAGGTCCTTCACGTGGCCAAAGACATCCGGAAAACTTTGACTAATGTTACGCGTCTCTTGAAGCCGGGCGGAGTGTTCCAGCTGGTGGAGATGACGAATCAGGACCCAAGGATCACTCAGAGCTTTGGATTGCTGGAAGGCTACTGGCAGTTTGAGGACTTGGAGCGTCGCCCTCTTCATGCAACCATGTCGGAGGAAAAGTGGGCGGAGGCGCTGGCCGAGGTGAACTTTGACAAGGTTGTCTGCACTCCCGTGTATGGGGACGTTCACAGCATGATCACTGCTTTGCTTTCACCACTGGACAACCCCGAAAGCCTTGTTCATCCTCATCCCCCATTGGATAAGCCAAAGTACTCCTGGATGCTATTTAGTCACGGCTCAAGCGAAAACCTGTCCCATGAATTGGAGCGGAAGCTGACTGCAGTCGATCGAAGAGTTCATACCGTATCCAGAACCGAGAATTGCACAGAATAGGAAATTAGAGACATGGTCAGGACGTCATTTTCCTCTGCAGAAGAGGAGGTGGAGAGGCTGGAGGGGGTTGTCTACCTTTGGGGACTTCCGAACGATGATGGTGACGGGGCTAATCGAGACCAAGCTCAGGTTTCCCTTCCCTTCATTAACCTGATGCAGACTATGATGGAGTGCAAAGTCCCTCCAAGGCTATACGTTGTTACTTAAGGGACGCTGAGTGTGGAGGGATTTGAAGTTAGGAACCCAGCTGCTCCGACACTGTTGGGGATTATCAAGTCCCTTTCCAACGAGACGGCTGAGCTCCACATGAGCTGCTTGGATCTCTCCCCGGATACCCCGATGGGGGGCCAAGCAGACGAACTATTTAATGAGCTTTGGTTAGCTGAAAAGGGAAATCAAAGCATTGCCTTCCGGGAAGGTAAACGACTACGGCCAAAGCTGAACAGCGCCAAAGTGTATCACAATGAGCCGCTGGCTCTCCCCAATGGATGTGATCGTTTTCAACTGCTCCTTCCAAAAACAAAAATGATATCCGATTTGAAATTCGGCCTCCTTGGAAACCACACTTTGGGAGGGAATGGGCTCGAAGTTCAGGTCAAAGCCATGGCGCTCAATTTCCGGGACGTGTTTACAGTTCTCAAGCCCTCCGCTCAGTTTGACAGGATCAATTTCGTCGGGTTGGACTTTGCCGGGGTGGTTACCAAAGTGGGTTGGGATGTGACGGAGAGGAAGGTGGGGGATCGGGTCGTTGGCCTTAATGTGAATCCAAACCTGTCACTCCCAAGTCACATTAAAATAGAGGAAGATTTTGCAGTTCCTCTTCCCGAATCCTTTACCTTCTCGGAGGGAGTTACCCTTCCGGCTATATTCGCCACTGCGCTGCTTTGTCTACTCAATGTTGGAAAGATGAAACGGGGGGAGACTCTCCTGATCCACACTGCCACTGGGGGAGTTGGCTTGTGTGCCATCCAACTTGCAAAACGGGTTGGGGCTGAGATAATTGCCACGGCTGGAAGCAGGAGGAAGCGGAACTACCTGCGAAATTGGGGATCAACCACGTTTTCCATTCAAGGACCACTGATTTTGGCAGCCAGATACTGAAGGTGACCCAGGGCAAGGGGGTGGACATTGTTTTGAATTCCATCACTGGAGAAGGGTCCAAGGAAGCATCTTTATCAGCATTAGCGAAGAACGGCCGATTCATTGAAATGAGCAAACTGAATGTTTGGAGCACAGAAGAGGTCAAGGCGATAAGACCGGACGTGAGCTACAACTTGGTGGACTTGACAACGTTGGGAAAATGTGAGATGAAGGAGTTGATGGATGAGTTGAAGGAGTATATCGGCAGCGGCGTTATCAGTATAATCCCATATGCGCAGTTTGACGCTGTGAATATTCGAGGGGCCCTCAGTTACTTGCAGAAGGCGAAGCACATTGGGAAGATTGTTTGCGTGATGCCGGAGTTCAAGGTAGAAAACTGCAAGATAAAAACAAGCACTCCATTATTCAACGAGTTGAGCACCTACCTCGTCACTAGCGGTTTGGGCGGGATCGGTTTCGAGGTTGTGAAATGGATGCTGAGCTACGGAGCCAAACATATCGCCATTGCCAGTAGAAGTCAACCCAAACCGGAAATTGCCAACTGGATCACCTCTTGGAATGCGATTGGGAAGCACGTGGAAGCCTTTTCAATGGACATTGGGGACTTTGGCCAGTGCAGGCACCTTTTTGAAGAGTTGGAATCTCCGGCCCGGGGCTTTCCCCACCTTCGTGGAGTGATGCATGCCGCCGGTGTTCTGGCGGACGGGACTTTTCAGAACCACCGTTGGAGCACATTCCAGAGTACGTACAATCCCAAAGTGAGTGAGACCTTTCCTCCATGGCGGCCGTTCTGGGATCACCAGGCCAAAGCAATCACTCTGCCAGTAACAGTTTTGAAGACTCTTTGGCGGCGTATAGGAAATCCATTGGCTTGCCGGCCACCACAGTCAACTGGGGAAACTGGGGGGAAGTGGGTAAGGCAACATTATCAACCGTTTTGGACCGAGATAAAGGACGAAGCTCTTATTTTAATTATTGGTTAATATTTAGTAAACAAATTGGTTGGTGTGTTACTGAACTCCTGATTTTTGTTTTGGAATCCAGGAGTAGCAGCCGAGTTGGACTTTCCAGGATTCCAACCCATAACCACCTCCCAGGGAATACTGGCCTTGGAGACCTTCCTCAAAACGCAAACTCCAAGGATGTGTGTCATAAACGCTGAGTCGTTTTCCCTCGCGTCAAAAATATTTCCATCCTTGAAGTACTTCGTGGATGACAAACTTCTGTTGGGAGAGCAGAACGTCAGCGTCATGATCAACACGGATGAGTTCTGGAAGGAAATGGACAGCAAAGAAGATGGAGAAGGGAAGCTGCTCATGTTCCAAACCTCCATAAAATCCACCCTCAGGAACATACTGAAGATGGACAGAGATGAAGTCATAGACGACCGGACAGTCTTCCAATCCCTCGGGTTGGACAGTTTGATGATGCTGGAGATGAAAAATGGGCTACAAAACGTTTTGGGCTCCAGAATGACCATAACCGCAAGTCAACTGAAGGACTGCAATGACACCGGTGCTCTGGCCAATCGGCTTATGGATATTCTGATGGGGGAGGAGGACTCCAAAATTGTATATCCGTCAGCGGAAGAGTTGCACCAATTGATTTTGGAGGACTCCATCCTACCGGAGCATGTCTGTCCGGGTAAGGATATTGTAGCGGCCGGAAATGTGTCCGAGATTGAAACGGTGTTACTTACTGGCTCCACCGGTGCCCTCGGTCCGTACCTATTGAGGGAGCTGGCTCACCGCCCAACAATTAAGAAGCTTGGTTCGAAAATTTGGGAGACTATCCCCCCTTGAAAGACTACTCCAACGATTGGAAACTACCAAACTTGTTGATCAACTGGATTTAGATAAGGTGGAAGTGATTCAGGGGGATGTTACCGATGACAAATTCGGTTTGTCTGAGGAGCAGTACAACAGCTTGGCGAAGAATGTTGACTCCATTGTAAATAGTTCCGTGCGGTCGGATCACCTCGCCAAATATTACAAGGCCCCCGTGCAGAGGAAGGCGGACATCAGGAATGTGAACGTAAAAGGGACAATTCGGCTCTTGGAGTTTGCTGCTCACACCAAGTTGAAACACGTTTATCATGCTTCCACCATCCTCGCCGTGCTCTCCACAGACGACCTTGATGATGATGATGATGAGGAATATGATGGGGATGATGCTTACAATCTGGATAAAAACAACGATGTTTGCTTATCGGAGGAATGGCAGGATGTGAGTGCCTTCGACCAAGTTCCTTATAATCAGGGCTACCCTATCAGCAAGCACATTGGGGAGCTACTATGCCGACAAGCTGTGGAGCGGGGCATTCCCTGCAAAACCTTCCGGCTCCCGTTTGTGACCGGCGACTCCAAAACCGGGAGATGCGACTATCTCACCAACCATGTTGTACTCCGCTGGCTGGCCTTCCTCAAGCTAAAATGCATGCCGGGTATGTCCGCCCCAGTTATGGCCATCCCTGTGGACCACTGCGCCCAAATCTCGCTGGATGCGTTTTTTAATCCACAAGCACCACCCGACGTGTATAACGTCATCCATCCTGGAGGAGGGATGGACGAGGACATAGTTAAGATTGCCGCAGAGTATGGAATCCCAGTAGAACCGGTTCCGGTGGCGGAGTTTGTCAAGAAGTTACAACAGGAAAAGGATGACTCTCCACTTGCTCCATTCAAGAAGCTTTACGTGGATGACGGGATATTTGCCCAGCAGTTGGATGAAAACAATTTACTTTTCAAGAGCATTATTGAGCTGTCCAAAGACAATCCCAATTTCTTTCTGAGCCGGAAGCTATCAAAGCTTGTTGAGAACTATGATGGATTTGAAGCAACGGAAGAGGTCATGAGGAGGGACATCCGCTTTTTGAAGGAGTCAGGGGTCTTTGAGAAATTTGCCATTGAATGATGAAAATTGGCTGGAAAGGAAAATATAACTCGCCGTTTTAATATGTTTGCGATCTTGCATCGTGTAGTGGATTTATTTTATTTGAACTGTATTAAATGTTATAGGAAATTAAAAAATAGGTATAAATACTCTCTTCACTTGCATGAATGGTTTTTAACATTGCAAAAGGAAACTATTATGATTGCATAACATCAAATAAATCAAATCTGTTTTTGGCTTTGCTGCTGCTTCCAATCCTGAAAACCAATTTTTTTACAATGCCCACTTTAGCGTGAATTGGATGGAGGAAAAGGTCGACGGACCAGAACAGTTTCCCAACGTGTTTGATAAATGAGCTGCAATGCTGTTGCAATGCTTTATTTTGTTCTCACATTTTCGTGAAACAGGTTTGAGTTAAATATTATGACTTGGTGTACATTCTCAGGCTTATTATTAGAGTGACCCATGGAGCAGAAACAGCAACAAAAAGCAGAATTGAGTTTTAACCCTTGGTCAGAGATTAGGATTACTCATGGCGCTATGTCGGTCAGAAATATGTAATTTTTTGTGCCTCCATAAAGCAGTAAAAGCAGCAAAGAGCAGAATTGAGGTCATTGAGCAGGAAAGAGCAGAAAACGGACAACTTTTCAATTTTTAAGCATTGTCGAGCATATCTGTACCGCTTTAGAAAAAAATTGTTTCATGTGAAATTTAATGTTTTTCATAAAGTAAAAGTATTTTCGAATTAATTATTAACCTCTCATTAAAATAAATCTCTTTAGTCACATTTTTGACGCTCTGGATTAGTATAAAGATATTTTTGGGTATTTTGGAGCAGAAAGGGCATATTTTGGTAGTAAAAAGCAGTATTGGGTTATTAAGAAGTAGCAGAAAGGAGCAGAATTTTAGGTTTTAAAGCAGATTTTAAAGTAGAAACGGGCAGAATTCAGCTATTATGAAGCAGCAGTAACGAGCAAATTTCAGGACTTCAAAGCAGAATTCTGCTGCTTCATATCGCAGAACCTGGGTCTGCCTACTTATTATCATAACAAAATCATAATTAGGTAATGAACCTCACTGGGGCATGGATGCGTGAGTAGGATTACTATCTGTGGCATGATATGATCAACTGGAACATTGCATGCTCGCTCATTCAACGGAATGAATGAATGGATGGATGGAGAATGGAGTTTTTATGGCGCAAGTGGGGCACATTGAGACTGGTCAGTGCCAATTAATTTGTTTTTATCTTGTAGTTGTACAACACTGATTAGGTAATAATGATCGTGGGATTTCCAGCATTCATTCCAAATCCCCTCCTTTCAAATTAAACTGACGATGATGTTACATGGTGTTAATAATAACATATAAACCGGTCTTCTTTTTTCAACATGTTTGTTATCTTATAGCACACGTTTTGTACTTAAATTGCAGTTCTTACCTGGCCCTGGATTTAGCACTTTAATCAAATGGTGAACAAAACCGCAGCAACCCATAATAATAAAAATAAAGCGATGCAATCTATGCTACAAAGCGGGGAATCTGTTACATACTGATTATTTTGGGGGTAAATTTCATGCATGCTTTTGTTTTTGGCACAATCATAACTCGGATAATTGAATGCTTTTTGCAAAAAAAAACATTGTATTTTTTTACGTACGTATTGGGTGTACAAAGGCGACGAGCTGTGCCCGTTCAATTTTTTTTGCCGATTACAGTAATGATAATAATCAGCTTTTGATGACTAAGCTTGATAAGTTTTCCAGACTCCAGTTTATAAATAAACTGAAAATTCAAATTAATAATAGTTTGTCAGGATCCACGAAACAATAAAAATAAATGATATATATAGCAGCCAACATATTGTTTTTAAATGAATTTTCAACGTTGCCAACCTTATTCTCATCTGACGTAACAAGAAAACATGTTAATTATAGTCCGAATTATAGTAATAAGCATTAGGTTGAAGTTGAATCTTAGAAGTGAGAAAATAAGTAGCCTAATCCGGCACGTGCTGTGCAATATGTATATTATTATTACTCGAAATAATGCTTACGCTAGCTACCCAATGTTAACACCAACCGGGTTCCATTAGTTTGCTTACAGAACCGCCGCATTACTTCAGTGATCAGATTTCAGTCTTCAATTCTAACGATGCATGCATTAATTATAGCCATAGCACACGAGCTGGGATCTTATGAGCAAACCCAACCAAGAAGGTTTCTGGGCCGATGCGTACCTACAATTACAATTGGTTACTGTTTGATAAACTGTTTGAATCTAAGCATTTTCCATAGGCTTTTTAGACTTATCGAAATGGACAATCCATGCTGGTAATAATAGCCGGATTATGCAACAATCCTAGAACTTTTTGGCAACAACGCAACGCTGAAATACTAATGGGCAAAATAAAATGCACCAACATTTTAATGATTGCTAGATAGCCAGGGACTAAAACCCAATTAAAACTTTGAGATGATCGATTCCAGCAGAGATATAAATTTAATGGAGGAAGAGCTATAACCATTATAGTATTACAAATTGCTGTTGTGTTGTTACGGCCATATTAATGTTGCGGAATGGAATGATTTCTATTTTGTACATTCGTTTTTCTCCATTTTGATTTTACTTATCTGGTTTAAATGATCTCTGGCTAATATCCCTCGAGTGTGCGGAGTGAAACATCTAGATTCATTTTTTAATTGACTGGAACAGAATCGTGTTATGGCTGGGTTGACATGACGAGCAGCTGCAGTCCCACTAATACTAATCAAAATGGCACCAAAAAACACAAGACTAAGGTTATATAAGATGAAGGCAGTCATCATGAGCTGCTCATTTTTGCTCTCATACCTAATTTTCCATTTTCTCGCTCTTTCCAAAAAAAACAATTCATTTTAAGCAGTTTGGAGAATCGGGCCAAGGAAAGTTTTAGGAAGTGGCTGGAGTGGAGACCAATAAAAACAAGTACGAGTTACACCCCTTTAATAAAAAAAATTGCTGTTGAAAAAAAAGTATCATCCCCTGATCGGTCAACACGAGTAAGTGCTTCCAGAAACAAATTTGGTTGAGTTTAGTTTATTTAGTAAAAAAATAATAATCTTAACATGAAGATTCTATCAATTTCTTTTAACCGCCCAATTTCAGCTATAGCAGGGATGGAGGCGTGGGTGACTTCCGCCGTGGAAGAGAAGGACGTAACGTAACTAAGGCGATTCTGTTGGCCGGCTCCTTGCGTCGGGTTTATACTGCCAAGAAATTGGTGGTATTGACGAGCTCCTCCGTTTCAAAACAAAATTAAGGTTAGTAACACATACCTAACTCTTTTCTGTTAATTATTATTTTACTAAATGGAATCATTTAATTAAAATGAATTAAATTAGATACACCACCAGTTTATGAATTTAACCGCTGGATAAATTTTATTTTACTTTTTGATTCCAGGGAAGGATTAAAAAGCCAAGCCAGTCTAGTGCTGGGAGGAGAGCTTGGGTTTATCCTATGGGTGATCCGGGTTCGAATCCTGGCAGGGGCAGTTTGAATGATTAAGTTTATTCTCTAGTCCTTTACTGCTTGGTTAATCGTATATGGCTGGGTGCAAGGACTTAATTGTCTTACACGGTATGCGTATGTTGTGAAATTGGCCAAATGAGTAATCACTGATTACTATATGCGCCAGAGGGAGATGACGTGTGGTATTTCACAGCATCCTTATAGAGTCTCCTTTCTCTATAAGAAGCCGCTAGCATAATGACCCAGGGCGGGGCGCTAGGCAGGTACAAATAAATAAATAAATAAATAAATAAAAAAGACGTTTGACTTGGTGCTCATGCTCGAGCAGACAATCCCCAATGGGCTGAGTTTGAAGGACCATGCGAAGGTGGAGGCGTTCTCCCTTCTGGTTTTCAGCAAGTGTGTCTGGCTCTCCTCAAACACGTTGGTAATGTTATTTCCTAATTGTAATTCGCTTTTGTATCACAGTGCCCCAGAAAGTGAAATCGGTAGTTTTAGTGTGAGTGATGATATGGCTTATTTTTTTCAAAGGTGTTAAAAAACTGCGACGATCTGTTCGACAAGTATGAGCACTTTGCGGCATTGGAAACTGAGAATGGAGTGGACTCCATGGTTTATCTGTTCACTCCCTCTTTGGAGCATGGTCAAGCCCTGAGTGAAATTTCGAGTCGCAATGATGGGGATAAAACTGGGAGTTTTGCCAAATCATTCCATGCTTGGATCCGGAACAATGTCCCGAACTGGGAACAACTTGACGAGCAGTATAACTCCCGTTTCAATTTTCAAAATGGGATTACCAAAAGGTAGTTAGTGAATTAAAATCAATTTCAAAAATTACAAAATTATTAAAAAAAATTAAAATTACATTTTGCAAAATCAATTAATTAATTGCCGCTCAGGTTAAAAAAGTATTTTAAATCTACTTTATTGTTTCAGTTTGAACTCAAGCGTGACGATTGCCAGTTTTGACGAAATCCATCCACTGGACCTAGCTCAAGGAGAATCGTATGAAAGGCTCAAGTTGGAGGAACTTGGAACAATGGAAAAGGTAACGGAAGACAAAATGAAACTTACGAAAGTTCGACGACCCCAAATCCAAAATTGTTGCCACTCAAATATTCATATTTCATTTTTTAGTCCATTGTTGAGTTCTGCCGGAAAATTTTCTTGGACGGCCAATTTTGACCGGCCGATTCAACTGGAAACCTTCAAAAACGAGCCGATTACCATTGTCGGGATGAGTTTTCGACTGCCAGGGGGAAACAATGTGGACGAGTTTTGGGAACTACTCGCAAATGGCAAGGAGGCCATTCGCTTCCTCCCCGAATCCAGATGGACACGCGAGCACACCCATGCACCCTGTCAAAATCGGAAAATGGAAGGCGGTTTTCTTACCGTTCCGGTGGATGAGTTTGACGCGCACTTCTTCGGGATCAGTGGAAAGGAGGCGGAGTATCTGGATCCCCAACAACGATTTCTCCATGAGGTCACGTGGGAAGCTTTAGAAGATGCCATGATAGATTCCCACTCCCTCCGTGGAACTAAAACGGGGGTGTTTGTTGGAAGCTGGCTCCAGGACTACAACAACATGGCGAGCAGAACTACGGATCCGGATTTCTTCCGGGTTTATATGGGCTCCTCCATTGCATCGGGGGCGGCAAGGCTCTCCCACTTTCTGTAGACTGTGGGACCCAGCATTGGAACTGAAAGTGGCTGCTCCAGCGTCATTGTTGCTGTAGACATGACTTGTAAAAGTCTTCGGAATCGGGATTCCAATTTGGCGCTAGCATGCGGAGTAAACTTGTTCCTCCACCCATTTGACTCCACCACTCTGAGCTTTGTTATTGCGCCCGATGGTCGCTGCAAGACGTTTGATGAAGGAGCTAATGGACTCGGTAGGGCTGAGGAATGTGCCGTCTTTATCATGAAGAGGTTATCCGATGCTGTGCGGGATGGAGACCAAGTTTGGGGCATGATAAGAGGCTCCGCTATAACTCAAGAAGGAGTCAGCAAAAGTTATGGAACCCCAACGATTCATTGTGAGAGCTACGTTGAAGCTCATGGCACCGGAACTCCTGTTGGAGATCCACTTGAGATGGCGGCCATCACTGAGGTTTATTCTAAAGGAAGGCCCAACTCCAAACCGCTTGTCATTGGCTCCGTGAAGACCAACGTGGGGCACACGGAGTCCGTGTCGGGAATCACCGGAATCATCAAAGTCCTCCTTTCCATGAAGCACGCGATGATTCCAAAACACTTGAATTTGAAACAGCTAAATCCGGCGATCAATCTGGACCTCATTCCAGCCAGAATCCCAG
>JAQIWX010000932.1:0-12583 GCA_034696785.1 Lepidocyrtus cyaneus | reverse complement strand
ATCATCATCATCATCATTTGTATTTTTTGCCTTGGAGCATTTCGAAACTGTTTGAATCTTTTCTCTCTCTCTCTCTCTCTCTCTTGAAAACAAGTTTGTATGTATATTTTTTTTTCCAAGACATCATTTGGAAAAGTGGAGGATGGGGATGAGCCCAAAGGCTTAAGTACAAAGTGGGAGATGCAATCATGCAAGAGAAAATATTAGTAACTGTCGCCACTACTTTATTTTGATGTTGGGACTGGATGCTGCTACTGCTGCTGCTGATGATGATGATGATGATGAACTCTATTTAGATTTAACTCTGGCCATGAAAAAGACATGAAAGAGGGGAAATAAGAGCAAAAAAAATGTAATCTCGGTGGAAAGTATTTTTTTTAATATTCCTTTTCCCCGGTTCAAAATAATATTTGGTGACAGTAGTAGTTTGGAGGAACAAGTAGGCCTTTTCCCCTCCGCTCTCCACTCATCCCGATAATTCCAACGCCAAACCAGAGTAAGTAAAAAAAAAGTCAGTGCGTAGTCAATACACGACTACGACAACGGCGGTGGTGATGATGATGATGATGATATGTGTACCAGCTCAATTTTTATATTGCTTGGAAGGGATTATGATGAATGTGAGCTCATATCACAACTTTCCAGTGGGCCGTCATCCTATGCCGTGCCCGGATTCAAGGGAAAAAGAAAGATGGGATGATAGGCATGCAGCCAGCCAGAGTCAAACTGTAAATGCTACAGGAAATTCGGAAACTTCTGAAAAGATTTTTTTCCCGGGGAGAAATTTATGTTGCGGAGGAATTTTTAAGAGTCCGGTCATAATTACAGATTTTACGGTGGGATTCCGATCCAACGTCCCTCCAAACGTGAACAATTTATTTATTGAGATGGCCTGATGACGAGGGTGACTCTTTGGCAATAACATACAGTCAATAAAAAAGGGAGGGACGACGCCTTTCTTCATCCTCCTCCAAAAAAAAATATATACGTCTTATCCTAATATTCCTGAAGAAATGCGCCACCAACTTTTTTTTTTTCCTTCATCTGTTTGCTAGTAATATTTTGTGAATGTAGCTATTATTTTTGTTGTGTTGACTCGGCAAAAATTTCATTTGCTTTTTTTTGAGACGGAGTCCATCCAAGCAGGGTCCTTTTAGTTCCTTTTAATATTACTTTCTTCTTCTTCTTCTCAATTTGTCATATATTTTAAAAGCAAGGCAAGAAGGAGACCATCCCCATTAGGTTTTATTATCGTAAAGGCATAAATCAGCAAAAAAAGGAAAATGTGGCCAAAGGAAGAAAACAAAACTTCCAACTTGCCTCTCTTTCTCTCTCCTTTTGTACCCCATTTTCTTTGCTGGTTCCAGAAGATTGAGCAAAAAAAAGTTGATGACGGTTTCACAACATGAATGTGACTACATACTAAGACCATTCAAAGTGGAAACTATACGAGGATGTTCATCAAGCTGTTCAGCAGCCAGAGTGAGAGAGAGAGAGAGAGAGAGAGAGAAAGAGCGAGGGGGAATGGGGAAGGGAATTCATTGTTTGTGTTGTTGATGTTGACGGTTATGTGAAAAAAAGAAGTCCCATTTCCTCCCTTCCCCGAAAAAGAGAAATTGGCCAAGTTGGAAATTGCAATTGCAATTTTTTTTTCTCCAGCAGCAGCAAAACTCCGTCTCATTCCCCGTTACCCCTCCGTCCGTCCGCATCTCCACAGGACTCATGCACAGTTTTTCTTCAAAGAAAATACAAAAAAAAAGAATCACAGAAGGCTGGTAGTCGTCCATGTCATCATCGTCATCATCATCGTCATCATCGTCCTTTACTACCGCTGCTGTTTTTTTTCCTTGGCCGACCGACGCTGCTGATGAATATGTGCGTAGAGGGAAAAAACAGTTACAATATCGGAAAATCATTTTCCATTTCCTGCTGTGCTCCTAGTCCTTGTTATGGGCCCTTGTCCAAAGAGCCAAACTAATAGGCTTTGTTGCCAAAATAAAAAATAAAATAAAATTGATTCCGCTCCCGTCCTCGCATACCCAGAAGAAAAAAAATATCATCGTCAGTTTTAATATTAAAGTCAAAATGTACTTACATGACAGGCTGATGATGATGATGATGATGATTATGATGATATGGCGATGGGGAAAATACCGAAGTATTTATTTAACAACCTTCTGCTTTTCCAGACGTTAATTTTCTTCTTCTTCCATTTTTTTCCCGAGCGTTGTCCTTGTCGCATTTCCAAACTCGCGATTGCATAACCTGGGAATGAAATAATCAGAAAAAAAGTAATTACGGGATACTTCCTCCCATCCCATTTGACTTTGACAGTTGGTCATAAAAACAATCTGTGATTGCGTAACAAACATATACTCATATGTATATAGCTCATGAATGTTCTTTACTTTAGTTTTGGCGATGAAATCAATTAAATCATGTCGCCTTGGCTGTGTTACGTTTTATCCTGGCGGCTCCTCCACATTCCACACCACATGGGAAAGGGAATCAGTTGAGACTACAATCAGGTTCCCTCGGAGAACAAGTTATTTTTATTCTATTTTTTTTTGTTTGGATATGACCAGGAGTATTATAAGTAATGACTGTTCTTAACTTTTTCTTCTTGTTGATGTTGATACTTCTTTTTATATTTTTGTTGTCTGTTTGTTGTTCTACTTTGTTGTTTGTGTCTTCCCCCGTAAATCCGCTATGTTAGTTATCGAGAGGAAGCAGAGAAAGTAGGGATGGCAGCTTTTCTCTTCTTCTTCTGTACAACTTCTCCTTCCCATTTTGTTTCTATGTAGAAGAAGGAATCGAAAAGAGAAAGTACAAGAGTGAGATTTTTTCCTTCTATTTTTTTTGGATTTGTTGAAGCAAACAAGTGAAAGGAGAAAGGAGGGAGCTAAAATCCTTGTTTATTTATTTAAACAGAGGCTTTCTCCTCGATACAATGGATGGCGGCGGTGGATCATTCAACATGTAGATAAAAAAAAGAAACCCAGCCATACACTCCCCTATCCAGCTTTCTCCAAGAGAAACTCAAATAGTCTGTGTGTATATGATTATTATGCTTCAACTTTCACCATTCATTCCGTGGGCTTTTCTTATTTTTCTTCTTGTTTGGGTTGGGAAGGGAGCTGTTGCCTGCTTTCACAGCTGTTTTGGCTCCATTCCTCCAGCCTCCACCGACGTACATACCAGCATCATCATCATCGTCTTCATCACTACTTTCACCCATCCACCCACACATATTCTTCTTCTCTTCCTTAACTTCCACCACCATCATCATAATCATCATCATCATGAGCCATCGTATCATAAGAAAAAAAAAGATTACCAATGTATATTTATTTTTTTACGAGCATTTCCAGTTATTTATTGGGGAAAACAGAGTTTTTATCATCCTCATTCTTTTCTTCTCCCTCCCGCGTCCTTTTGTACTCCCCCGTCTTCTTCTTGAGCATAAGTTCCAATATTATATAATGTGTAGTTAACATTATATCTCCAGACTTTTATAAGTAGTTCCAGTTTATTTTACGACTATGAAGGAGAAAAGCTGTAGCAACGGCAGGCAGGGGATGATAAATATTGTGGATCCAAGAAGAAAAAAAAAGAATACGAAGAAAAACTTTGCTATAACATCCCATTGATTTCATTTCCAGCAACAAATAACAAATATTATGACTGTAGTAATAAATGATTGCTTGCCTGCCTGTCTTCTTGCACGGGGCAGAGTTCGGGAGTCAGAAGGAGCTTGTTTTTTTTTTCTTCCTTTTTTGAAGAACAAGAAGAAGCATTTTGTCCCGACTTTCACTTTTCACCCAAGTCTCAATGTCAATAAGGGCAGGAGAGTTTTTACACAAGCTGAAGGGGCAAAGCAACGACGCAATTTTTTCTTCTTGCAAGTCTCCCTTCAACATTTTAATCCCGTTTCAAATACTGTCCGGGCCTCACGCTTGTCCCCCTCATCATCCTTTTTTAACAGGCATGTTGAGTTCCAAATGAAAAAGGGGAAACTTCCCGGGGAAATAGGGAATGGACTGTGTAAGACTAAACAATGGATGAAAGGCTATAGTCCACGGGAAATTATGTGGGCAAGCTCAATGAACCTATATCCCCTTTTGTTCCTTTAATAGAGCTTCAACTTAAGTTTATTATTTTGAAGAAGAAGAAGGGAAGTGAAAAAAAGAAAGTTGCTTGCTTGCTTAGTGAACTTACTTATGTTACTTAGACATAAGCAAGTTTAAAAAAAATACTGTTAGACTTTTTTCTTCCGTTTTCCATTCTCCATCCCTCGTTAATTTAAGATGGAGAGAGAAAGGAAATGGGAAGAGAGAAAAAGAGGGAGAAAGTAACGGACTCCTTGTAATCTCCTCCTTTTTTGCTTCATTTTTGGTAGTCCATATACCGGGGCCTACTATACTATATGCACGGAGGATTGAATGAATGAATGGAGGGGCTCCTTCCTTCCTCCCAAGGATGGAAGTGTATTATTATGGTAGTTTAGACACAAGTCATGTTGTTCCAGATAACCTCCAACAGCTTCTTGATGAACCACGTAAAATATATGTATATTGTCCATTTTCCTGGTCTACTTACTTCCCTCTTAGCTTTTCCCCTTACTCGGCCCTTTTTCTCTTCGTTGCTGCTGATTTTTTTTCTTCCTTTCTCTTCTCTCCAGGAAAAAAAGGGAAAAAAAGAAGAAGAAAAAAGAGTGAATAAAAAAGCCGTTGTTTTATTCAATGGTATGGTAACGATGTCCGATCCGGAGGAAGGGCGTTCTCAACAAAGCCATATTACATGAGGAGAAAACTCTGAAAAGGAGAAAGAGACCTGGCAGGGGGCTAGTACACTGTATTAGGAGGAGAAAGAAGAGCAATAGAAAGGAGAGAGATTGGGAAAAAATTGTACAACCATTTTGTCCACTATTATGTGAGTGGATAGATAGATACCTCTTAAGTAAGTATATTGAGCCATTTTATAGTTTGATTCCACAACCAACCTATAACCAAGACAAAAAAAAAACTTTCTCGTTTTTTTAACCACCAACCCAACCGAGCAAATAAAGTAGAAGCTACCTAAGCACATACTCCTACATATTATATGGAGGACGATAAGAAAACCTTTTCTCCTCATCCTTTCCCCCCGTTGATATGTGAAGCCACAACAATCCTGATTTCAATAAAATAATCCAGTGATTTGACCATTGAAATGGGGGAAAAGGGAATATTTTTTGAAAGGGGAATCCACTTGAGGAGAGAAAAAAACTTTATTGGTTGTTGAGAGAAAGCGGGCGAGAGAAAGGTTTCTCACTTTCCGATAAGATAAAAATTCCCGTTTAGTATAAACTGGAAGGAGATACAGTTTGAAGTTTATATAGGCATGTAGGTATGTTTGGAGGATTGAGAAATATTTTCAACATCGGTGGAATAATATGGTGAAAGGTTTTTTCCCCACTGCGAATGTGATGAGGAAAAAAGAAGGTAGGAAGCTGGAGCATGTTTTTTTTCGTAATGGTCGTGTTAGATTTACTGGGGCTCCTTTCCCCTTGACATGATGATTGTGGAAGTAGCGGACAAATGGGCAATATGCTGGATGGAATGACCATATGATGACTGGCAGCCTTTTTCCTTGAGATTCGTTTGTCAAACGATTGGAAAGGGAGAGAAAGAGAAAGTTAATGGACGGACGTTGTCTTAACATGAATATAAAAAAGGTTGATGGAGTGAAGGTGAAAGTCGGGCAGGATGAAAGAAAACTGGGGAATGAAAAAAGTTTCATTTTTTTAAAGAAACATTTTCATTTTTTTCTCACTCCCAATTACACAGTCATCCACGCATAGAGAAAAGGAGAGAATTGGCTTGTGTCCAAAACTGACAGCCCAACGATAGAAAAAGAAACCAGGTGGTTTTACAAAAAAAAATATAGAAGGAAATCAACTGTTTTTTCTTTCTTTTCTTCCTTCTTGTTTTGAAGAAAGAAAGTGCGTCAGTTGTGCGAAAGAGAGAGAGAGAAAAAACGAATGTTTTACCTTTTTTGTATTTTTTTTAAGAGTAAATAGGCTTATTAGAGAGTGATTTCTTTCTTCAACAGAGAAAGCACATCAGCTCAGCAGCATCCATGTTCGGAGAAAGTAAGTTGTTTATAGGGTGTGGATGAACCTTGAACGTTGAAGGTAGACATACGTACGTACAACGTAAGATGAAGACAACTGGCTAGTTTCACTTGGTACTTTGGCCCAGCCACTTTCACCTCACTTTCTCCTTTCACATAGATGGTTTTAGCGAGTGTAGAACTTCTACTTTTTTAGAGAACTGTCCATCTTACACAGACTATATGCTTGAGTGTTATAGCTCATTGGATGGAGGAGAATGCTTAGCGAAAAAAGAATGGAGGATCCACTTTCTCTTTTTTATATTTCCATTGTTTTTAGCTTTAAGTTTAAGGCCACTTTACTCCAAGTAGTGTTAGCCGCACCACCTACATAGCTTTACACTTATTTAAGAATCTGGATAAGAGAAAAGGCGCGTTGAGGAGGAGCATTAAGTTTTACGACTGCATTTATTTCCTTCCCTCTGCCTCTTTCTTCTCCGCTCTTGTCTGTTTTGATAAGACGGTGCGTTTTTGAGCAGTTCATAAATAAAGGAATAGCTTGTTCCATCCTTTCTTTATCAGGAGCAGGTCAGTATTCTTTCTCTGACCCCACCAGCCACACGCACTTTTTTTATTTTAAAGTTTAATGGAATCATTTCCTCAACTTTTAGTGGGAGTGAAAGCATGCAAAAATGGATGGATAATTTCCTCTTGTTTTTATTTTACTACCTTCTAACCCTGTCTACTACATATTCACATTGGCTGGGATGATGTAAGCCCCCATTTTTCTTTCATCATGTCAGCTGCTTACCATAAACAGGCTGTACTTGCTACAAGCCGCCGTAAATAACGCTAATATACAAAAAAAAAACTTTGGCAAAGCAAAAAAAAACGAATGATTCCAGGAGTAAACCAACAGATGGAGATTCATAAATAAAAAGGGAGCATTTAATGTACCGATATTAAACTTGATTTAAGGTTTGATAAAAGCATTTTTTTTTCTTCTTCTTCTTGGAATGATTCTGCATAATCTGGTATAGCTATATATAGATTTAGAAGCGAGTTTTAAAAAAAAAATGGGGAAAGAGGTCCCTTTCCCCAGATATTTTTTTTCCTTTCGTTTTTGGGGGAAAGGAGACAGGAAGAAGGTGACTATTTCTGTTATTACCCTGCCCCATATATAAAGTTTCAGGGTGGTCTTGCACGGTGAGCTATTTCCAAACTCTCTCTCTTTTTTGGCAGCTGAAACGGGCACTAAAATAACATAATTTGAGCACAATGTGTCTCACACCATCCACTTTCCCTCTCTCTCTTCCCCGTTTTCCCTTCCATCCACCTATTTTTTTTCTCTCTCTCGGTATTGTTGGCAAGGGCTCAAATTGGCAATATATATATTTTTTCCCCAAAACGTCCTCTCCTCTCTCCCAGCTTTCTACTCATTTGGTAATATTATTTCTGGTAATAATATAATTATGGCGGTGGTGGTGGTGTTGGAGGGAGATGGAGGTGGCAGCTAAAAAAAATGGTATATTATTAGTCCCCCGTAAGTAATAATATTAGTTTTGTGAAATAAGTGGAGAAAAAAAATTAGCGGTGACTGGCTGGGCTCTAACTCTAACTGTGATCATGTGGGATGAGGATGAGGCTGGATCGTGCGTGACGCTCTCTTCCCCAAATTTAATGACAATCCAAGGGATGGATGAGTAAGCTGATGATGATGATGATTTTTTTTGTTGAAAGGAGGAAAAAATCATTCCATCGATTTTGGAGAGAAAATCTGATCCTCAAAATATATACGCTTAAGTTATTCCATTGACGTGATAATTTTTTGAGGTGTGTCGTGATCACGTCTCCCTCGTCCTCAGCATGCTTCTAATAGGAATCAGCAATAGCAGTAGTGGCCGTAGTAATGGAAGGCTGTGCCAACTCGAGGCAAAGCCCAAGCGTAGCAATACGGATTTTCCTCCTCCATCCAGCAGACAAATCTATCTGGATAATTCCGGGAAAGCGTCTCATCCATGCTCAAAATTGTAATGCTAATAAATGACAGGGAAAAAGAATCATGAATGGGGTAAATTATGTTTGTTAAGCGGAGTCAGGAGTCGGAGCCGCTCCTGTTGTGGTCGTCCTGCATGGGAGGGAACAGCTTTCTCCTCAAGAGTTATCCAAGAGCCGTGCACCAAGCACTTGTCAGTATGATCATTCCTCCTTCCCACCACCAGACCTACAATCATCCACATCATCAGCATCAGCAGCATCATCGTGATGATCATGATGAGGATGATGATCTGGCAGGATGATGATCATCACACCGTGGATGATGCTTTCTCCTCCCTCTGCCTAGGCCAACGAACGCTTTATTTATTCAAGTGTTTTGGGTGAAAAGGGGATTTTACGGGGGAGAAAGACGAGTGCGTACCTACTCCTCACAAACCACAACATATTTTCTCTTCAAAATAAAAAGATATGAGGGTGATGATGATGATGATGCTGATGATAGTTTGATCATCATCTTCATGATGAGCCCATGATGAAGGTTGGAAAGAGGAGCAACAGCATCCACGGCAGCAGCAGCAGCAGCATCCATCCATAAAATGGAAAACTTTTTTTTCTCCCTATGAAATCCACCAAAGTTTTTAAAGCTCCAGTCGGATGAGGCTGATTGTGAGTTGAGAGTTGGAGTGGATGGGTGCATCTACCATCGTAAAGTTTGCTTAATAATTTTTATCCTGTGCACTTGTGCATATCCGCAGGAGCAGTGATGAGGAAAAAAGGGATAAAAAAATATATATGAGATGATGATGGGATAAGTAAGTAAGTAAGTAAAGTAATATGCAATCCAAATGTTTGTTTTACTCATTGACTACCTTCCCAGTGAAAAGGGATGAAATTGCTTTCACTTTTGTTCCAGAGTGGAAACTAAAATTTCAAAAACAAAAACAGATTAAAAAAATGTGATGATTATTTTTCGCTCTTTTGTTTTGAATGCACAACATTGAAAACATGTAAAAAAAAATGAGGAAAAGCCCTTCACATTACATTGATTGGTCTTCCCATGGAAAAAGGGAACCTTCAAGTTTTATACAACAGCAGCCGTTATTGTTATTGCATTGAATACTGGATGAGATTACGTATTTGTCTGCATTAAAAAAAGAGAGTCAAGTTTACTGCTTTCTCCTGCAGCAATTAATGGACTTGGATGAGAGGGAAGAGGAGAATAACGGATTCCAGCATCTGAATGAATGGAGTACTCCTCACTTTGGAAACAGGGGACAGCAGGCCAAATCATACTGAAGCCAGGGGAATGGGAACAGATTGGGCGAGAGTGTTACGTACGACGAGGGAGGTACAGAAAAGTCAACAACTTTGAATAGAGAAAAAAATGAGGTGAGCGGAAGTGGATTGATGTTGATGCTTTTTCATATATTTATTAGTCATCAGGAGAAAAGTTGTAGTCGTGGTGGAATGGCTAATTAAATCCACGTTTTGTGTTCCTCATCCTCGTCCCCCTCCTCCTCTACATAGTAACCTCACTGCTGCTGCTGCTGTAACTGCTCCTCCAACTAGGAACCGGATTGTTGGGTGCTGGTTGGGAATTTTAGGGCTATGAGGCATGTCACCGTCATCAGGCTCATTATTATTATTATTGCTTCCAGAGATGGATGTTGTTATGCTTGTGTTGTAGGTACACTTGCAGTGTGTGCTTGCTTGCTTTCTCCCCGCATGGGTGTGGGTGTGTGTGTGTCTCCATCCTAAATTATGGAAATACTTTACATGCGGTGGGGTACTTCTCTCTCTCTCTGGCTGGCTGGGGGATGTGATGTGATATGAGATGTTTCAAGTTATAGCCGTCACCAAACCATACCACTACTTTCATCACCACCACCGCTTTGATCATTTCCTTTTGGGTTAAGTAACAGAGTAAGAAATTGTGGTTGCTGGAGGTGGGGATGATGACGGTACTTGGTGAGGAGATGTGATGATGATGATGATGCGGATGATGGTGGTGGTAGTGCTGCTGGTTGGTAGGTGATGTGATGTGTTGGTGGTTGGTTTCCAAACCAAGCCAGCATTATATTCCGCATGTGTGGTGTGTAAAGGTCCTACCAAAAAAAGACTTGTACAAAGTAGTTACTTGTTGTTCCCGGAGAAATGGCTGTGTGGATGTGGACTACTGTAATTAATTATTTCCCTTCCCATTTATTCCGCCCAATGATTGTTAGGTGGAGTGTGGAATCATCATCATCATCATCACCATCAGCATCTCTTCTTACTTCATACCTTCATTCACTTTTTTAGCTTGCTCATTTATTTCCACCGTTTTTAACGGTCTGCTAGAACATCAGCCAGCCAGCCAGCCAGCCACCTTTTTCAATTCTGCTGGAATTGATGTTCCCTCCGTTTCCAAGAGGAATGGAGAGGAGAGGATCCAGCACAAAAAAAATCTGCACTCTCTGCTGGGCTCATCCACTAACGTGGGAGGTTGGATTGGGAGTTTGAGGAACAGTTTTACTGGATTTTTTTTACCTAATGCTAACAAAGATTATATTCTTCTTTTTTTTGGTGGAGTTGGGAGGATGCCCAATTCCTGTAGTAGACTACCCAGTGATTTGATACCGATGATGGGGCAGCAGCGGAATGGGAATCGATTTATTTTGTTTGTTGTTCCTCCTACCTTTCCATCATCATCCTTCCAGTTTCCCTTTTCGTTTCCATTTTTAATGGTATCTCTTAACGATGTGATACGATCATGAGCTGGTTATCATGTTGCAAAAAAAATGGGCGATCTAAAATCGCCAAGACCATTTTGCATACCTCTGAATGAAATGAGCTTTGTGGTGTCTGATCCAGTTGTTGGCTTCCGTGTTCAAAATACATACAACAACGAAATTGGCATTTTTGCGGATCTTCCTTCCTTCCTTCCCTCCCCCCCCCCCCTTCATCCATCAATTTGAAACAGGTAGATTCCCAGACAAGGACACAACAACTGATCCGATCCCATCTGCTCTCCTCCTCTAACTTTTTTTTTATTCAGAAGAAGGAAAGTAGACAAAACAGTGCAAACAAATCCGGCCTGGGAGAGAGAAAAGAGATCCAGTGGAAATCTCCCAATGGAGTGACTACGATGCCCCTTTGTTTCCTTTCCCTTTTTGTTTGTTTGTTTGCCATTTTGGTGTGGTGGTAAGGGTATCTCCCCGTATTTCATCTTATCCTTAATCAAAAATTTATTGAAACCATAATATGAGAACCGGAATCAAGCTTGTGTATATTCCACCAGGTTGATTCCATCCATTATTTCCCATGTTCCATGTATGTACTATATACAAATACCTGCTTCTACTCCCGTTTCGAAACCATTTGATTGAACTATGATCTGATTGGCTTGATTTATTTACTCGGTTCCCCTCTTTGTTCTCTTTTTTGTTTTGTTCCCTGGCATTCATCATTTCAATATTGGGATCGGAAAGGATGCATCCATCCATCCAGGTATATATTTTTGGAAGGAGGGAGGGAGGGAGAGAGAGGGGGAAACCAGATAGGGATCAATAAAGTACCTACTTTCCCCGTTGAACTCAATTCAATCCAATCCAATACAGGTTGCTTCCCGGGGAAGGTACGAGGACATGGGAACAGCCCCTGTTTGTTTTTGTGCAAACATTTGCATTATACATTTGATGGGTAATGGAATAAAAACAATGATATTGTAAGAGTTTTATTTGAAGGCTTCCAAGCTTGTGTTTTTCATTTCTGCTTTTGGTTCTGTTCATGTCCCTCCGATAAGGAGGAGGGAGATAGGCTGTGCTTGTCGGAAACAATCTTCGTTGGCTGTCCCAATATGAAAAATGATTGTTGTTTGCTTTTGATGCTGAAAAAAAAAACACACAAGTGGATGGGGAAAGCAGAGGATGAACAAGCATTGGAGGGAAAAAGGAGTATAAAAGTAATACTCATCATCATCATCATTGTCAATATGCTCATATGTTTATTCTAGCTTGGAAGCTCCAAGTAATTCGGGTTTCATCATCCTGGAAAATGGAAAGTAAATGGGAGGACAAATAGAAGCAGCCCTTTCGGGCAATCCATCCATGTATTGCTACCAGTGGAACAGCCATGGAGCCCCTATGGAACACTCATGGGTGGGTTGGGTGGAAAGGGATGGGTGGCTGATTTGATTAAGCTGATTACGCAATTCTGACAAATGATCCGGATTTCATCATGATCATCATCATCAGCAGCAACGATTGAAATCTCAAAGAGCGACATTCCATATTTATTCCAAGTGATGATGATGATATTGATGCATCGTCCCCGCAAACACTGATTGGGAGAGAGGAATCACGAGAACAATTACGCAACACCCCTGTTCCCCCCTCATGGCTGACTGTGACTGTGACTATGTGACAGGCTATTAATTATTGGGAATAATAATAATGACACGCACTTGAGCCACTTTTAAGGGCTCTCCGGAGCAATTATCAATTCGTCGAAT
>JAQIWX010000931.1:0-12585 GCA_034696785.1 Lepidocyrtus cyaneus | reverse complement strand
TCACATCGGCAACGGTTGTCACATGGTTGTCACATCGTCGATGGTTGTCACATCATCAATGGTTGTCACACGGTTGTCACATCGTCAATGGTTGTCACATGGTTGTGACATTGTCGATGGTTGTCACATCATCAATGGTTGTCACACGGTTGTCACATCGTCAATGGTTGTCACATGGTGGTCACATCGTCAATGGTTGTCAAATGGTTGTCACATTGTCAATGGTTATCACATGGTTGTCACATCATCAATGGTTGTCACACGGTTGTCACATCGTCAATGGTTGTCACATGGTTGTCACATCGTCATTTGTTTTAACATTGTTGTCAAATAGGCCCTGGTTATCACATAGGGTTTGGAAATTTGATGGCTGTCACAAATATGCCACAATCTATTATATAAAGTCCTTATTGAAGCGACCGGGGGATTCATACTCTATAGCCCAGTCAGATGGAATATTATTAAAAGGGACTTTTTAAAATTGAAAGTAGTACTTTTGATTGTTACCAATTATTTAATAACTACTAAAGCTATTATCGTAATTTAAGTTTCTATGAATTCGCCGGTTTTAAGTGTCGACAAACGGGTTTGTAAAGCTGTATTTGGCATATTTCGCTGATAGTTTTTCACAAAAACGGAGAATTGCATTTTTTAAGAATCCAGCTAAAGGCAATGGTAAGTCATATTACTTGAATGGGCAGTCTGAAAATGACGTGAAAAAATCTCAGTTTCATCTGCACTTCGCTAATTCCTATTTGAATTGGTTGTCAATGCATAATATTATGTTGCCATGTAAAAAGTTTTTCATAGGTTTTGTTATTTTCTTTACATATGCTGTTAAAAAATTGGCACACAATTGTCAGTGTCGATGGTTGTCACGTCGTCAATTGATGTCACATTGTTGTCACATGGTCTATTGTTGTCACATTGTTGTAGCATGGTCTATTGTCGTAACAAGTTTGTCACATGGTCTATTGTTGTCACAAGGTTGTCACGTGGTCTATTATCGTAGCAAGTTTGTCACATGGTCTATTGTTGTCACAAGGTTATCCCATGGTCCATTGTTGTCACAAGGTTGTCACATGGTCCATCGTATATACAAGGTTGTCACATGTTCAATTGTTGTCACAAGGTTGTCACGTGTTCAATTGTTGTCACAAGGTTGTCATATGGCCCGTTGGTGCCACAAGGTTGTCACAGGGTTGTTGCATCTTCACTGTGTGATTGTTGTCACATAGTTGTTCCAGCGTCACTGTTTTGATGGTTGTTATATGGTTGTTACATTGTCACTGCTTTGATGGTTGTCACATGGCCATTGTTGGAACGTGGTCCTAAATTATCACCAAGTTGTCACTAAGTTGTCATGGTTCATTGTTGTCTGAATGGTTATCCAACAGTTGTCACATGATTGTAACAATGTTGTCACACAGTTCGCTGCGTCGATTGTCATATAGTTAGAACTGCGTTGATTGTCATATGGTTGCAACTGCGTTGATTGTCATATGGTTGCAACTGCGTTGATTGTTGGTTGTCAATGCATCGTCGGCTGTCACAAGGTTCATTTTGGTCGCACGGTTGTTACAAGGTCGATTGTTGTCACACGGTTGTTACAAGGTTGATTGTTGTTACACGGTTGCGGTTGTTACAAGATTGAATGTTGTCGCAAAGTTCTTACTGGATCCAGTTTTATCTCAAAATGTTGTCACACCCTCTACTCAATATGGACTTTATATAATAGATTACTAGATGCTTATGACCCGGCAGGGTCTTTCACGGTCAATCCTAGTTATTTATATCTTTTTTTATTACCTGCTCCAACTCTATTATTCGGATTGACGGGGAGCCCAAACTTGTCCGTTTCTGTGCCCAAGGAGAAATCATTCAGCTCGTTGTTG
This sequence comes from Lepidocyrtus cyaneus, assembly GCA_034696785.1. Lineage (NCBI taxonomy): Eukaryota > Metazoa > Arthropoda > Collembola > Entomobryomorpha > Entomobryidae > Lepidocyrtus > Lepidocyrtus cyaneus. The sequence continues at coordinate 10,690 of JAQIWX010000931.1, read as the reverse complement.
TAAATGATCCCAGTCGTATTTCCCATAAAGCCTGCTCCAAATCTGAAAAAGGGATGAAAACATTATTTACGGAAATAAATAAATTATTAAAGAAATAATCACGGAAGATTTTTCTTTGGAATATCCATTTTTTTACTCTGATCAAACAAGGGAGCCCATCATTTGTCGTAATAATATATCAATCAACTTCCCTTCTTCCACTTTAACGATGATGCCCTTCCTCATCATCCTCAATTATCATTATCGTCATCATCATCAACCCATTATCATTTAGCCTTTAATAAATTTTCAATTTCATCCCAGCGAAATGGGAGCATACTGCATTATCCAGCTCTGCCTCCTTCATTTTTTGTTAGCAAAATTGGAAAGGATTTTTTTTCTCTCTCTCCTGACTTGAATCAAAGCCATATGTCATTCTAGTTAGAAAAATTACAGAGGGGAAAAATACTGCGAGTCCATCCAAAACATCAAGTCCGCACTTACGCCAGATTAATAGTGGTGGTGAGAGCAACAGCGTCCCCATCAGGTCCAATTATAGAAATATGAGCTGTGCCAGCATCCGAGCTGAGGGAGAACTCGGCTCCGTATTGACGAGGATCAGAATATGTCTTATATTCCTCCAGTTGATCGCGGAGTTGGGAAGCGAATTCCGGGGAAAGCAGGTCTCTCTCAATCTGCAAAAAAAAATATCCATACAACATCAATGCATATAGTGTATATAGTAAGCCATGTGAAAAGCATACTGGAAATGGCGAAGGTGGAAAAGTGTAACAAGCTGGACTGCAGTTCATGTCGAGGAACGTGCGTGCCTCCTACTCTTCTTCTGGAGGAATGAAAAGACTATTAGGCCAACCCTGATTCGCAAATGGAAATCATGGCTTTGGTTGGTTGATAATGGACATTTATTTTATGGGCTCCCTCATCTTTCCCCCCAAAATTATGGTAAGTAGAGGATTGTCCCCTGCTCATTCATCCGTTTTTCAACTTCCCCTTTCATTCAGAATGGAAAGATGAGGAGGCCTATGAATATGAATAGACTCATATTTTTTTTATATCAGCCTTTAAAACAGGATTCCGATCAAACCCATTTATACCAATTTCCTTGCTAAATAAATGGCTGCCGAACAAAGAATTATTCGATTAATTCAAGGAAAAACCAATCCAAGTAAAACCACCTCATTAATTTCCATTTCCTCTCAATCAACAATAATGCCAAGAAGCAACTCATTTATTTATGAAAGATTTTTAACGGTACTCATTAGTTAGTTATGTTGATGTGGATGAAAAGGGGTGACGTGCCCTTATTTCCTGTTCATCACAATACGCTTTTGATAAGAAATTACGCCACAACAGTATCAACACAATGGAGACGTTATATTTTGACAGCGAATGGAGGAGAAAAAGCTACTTAAATCGGAAGTGAGAGAATGACAGGGATGTCATATGTCTTTAAAGATGTCTTTGAACACTTGTCCTTTCCAATGTACATGAAGTCACACTAATATCCGTTGAAAATTGAAGAAAGCAGGATAAGGATAAGCGAAACAGCCTGAATTATTTTTCCTACCTGGGTGGTTTTCGCAAATCGTGGATCGCAAACGTGAGCTCTGTAGCTTGTTGCGTACTTCAAAGTCTCAGCGAGCCGGTGAGTATCCGCTCCAATATCCGCTATTGTCATGTCTCCGTGCCGTTTCCGTCTACCAAGAAACAAAATCAAAAAATGATTAAGAGCCTGTGACAACAGCGCAAACAATCCCTGGAACATCGTGACATCCCCAACTTAATAGAACTAAAAAGGAGGCATGAAAAAACTGAGAAGATAGGGAAAAAACAATTTTTTCGCATCAAATCTCATCTTACCCGAAACCATCCAGTATCCCCATGGCAAGTGCGACAACCGGTCCAGACGAAGGAAAAGGCAAGCTGAACATTGTCAAGTTGCTTGTGACAGGATATGAAATGGGTTGCTCAACAGATACTCTGAAACAAGGAACAAAAACTTAAATCATTATCATCATCATTAGAAATTAGAATATTTAGGCATTAGTCAGCATTGGGTTACACTCGCCATGGACTGCCTTTCATGGAGACAAACCAAAACCAACATATTCTTCATATGCATAACGTGAAAATTAAAATAGCGAAAGAGAAAAGCTTGAGCAAGAAAAAAAATGAAAGGGAAATCAAGTTGGAAGTTTACGAGTATAAGGGAAAATAAAGTATGGGATGATTATAATTACTTCTAATACATTCTAACATACCAACCAACCAAGGAGACAGGTTTTCTCCAGAAAAAAATAACATAATTTGGCAGGATGGATGGGATGATGAGGTTGGTATGTTGTGGTGGTGTGGCAGCGGAGAAAAATGAATGTTGCTCATAGTAGCAACGATAATGACATTAGAACTTTATTACTGACGACTTTCCATCCATAAAAGTTTCCTCCATGTTTATGAGTGACTGCTCCAGTGACTGAGTGAGTGTATTACCCCAGTCAGAAAGCGAGGGAAAGCTGGAAACCTCAGGCATGCCTTATGTGGAAGCCCCTTCCTGTACATTTCCTCATTTTAGAAATTTACAATTAGGGGAACTGCAACAATAACTCCGATCCAACCACCAAACTCCACACAAAAGTTTTTGAACAAGCTTTGGGGAAAGCTGTCGTGTGTGGTGCAGACCGAGAGCTTTATATTTGCGGTGTCCTCCACTTCGCTCCTCATGTTTCTTGATTGGAGTGAGTGAGTGAGTGTCACGGAAAAAGCACGACCGATTATTCCGGGAAGGAAATGGACATTTGAAAATAAAAATATAGAAAAAGCAGAGTCGCAAAACATGGGGAGATCCCCCTGCTCTCATGATAACCATATTACTGTGGGATTGTAAACTTGAGAGAAAATATTTCACTCTCGATTTTCGCAGCAGCTTAAACTACAAAACCCTTTTCCTAACCAAATTTCTCTTATGGCTTTCCCTCAGATTCAATGCATTGCTAACGAGCATAACATCATGATTCATTGATGATGATGATGTGAATTCTATCCTGCATCCTACAGCTTTCTGCTTTATCCAGGAGGAACACAAAAGAAGAAAGTATTTTTTGTGTAAAATCATGCTGGCTCATACGTAATAAGTCCATCAAGCATGGAATACTATACTGATAGTTCCCCTACGTATGTTTTTATGCTAACCCAAAAACTGACTGACAAAATGAAAGTTTATTTTTGTTACAAAAGCAAAAATTCGCCGACTATTGTTAGAAATATTGCTCAGTCTCAGCCAGCTTCACTAACCATTCTACAAAAAAAAAGTTTTGATTTCAACGGAAAGAAAATAGGAAAGTTACTTTTTTGTGCGAAGTTAGGAATGGGGCTGATTTAAACTTTTGGTTGATTTGGGATTGTGGCAACTAGCCTTGGAAATGGGAGCCACATGTTGCATCCTCCCTCCTGCCTCCTCGTATTTTTTTGCCTTCAAAATTCCGACCTGCTCCAACCAACAATAGGAATGAGTGGCTTGTAACGGCGTAATTAGGGACTTAAATGCCAACGGATCGTTGAATTATGAATACATCTGAATTGCATCATGCATAGGTATAAAAAAAAATTAAAATTGCAAATAAAGTCAGTCATCCGTACATGAAGATTCTTTCGTCCACAAAGGTATTGCGCAACGAAGCTTAATAAAAAGAATCCTTCAGTAAAGTGAAGTCGGCTGACTGTGCTGGGATGAGCTTGATGATGATGAAGTTAAATTTTCCGTGAGATGATGACTCAAAACTAGGGTTTGCATACCAAGTCCCTATCAAAGGCTATCAAACATTGGTTTGCTATCAAATGTTTATTGATATTTGATAAGTGTATATGATTCTTTTTATGGTGAAATCAGCTGCATATTTTGTTAATTTTACTTTTGAAGCTTTCAAAATATCTTTTAAATGTCAATTGAATTCAAAATTGTCGTAAATAGCTGATATATTTTTTTATTAAAAATATTCAAAAAATTACAAACTTACATTTAAAATAAATGACATTATTTTTAAAAACAGCTACCGTATCAGTTATGTACAAACTCTTGCCCAATGAGTTCTAACTTTATTTTTGAAAAGCCCCGCTTAAATTTTTTGCTTATCAAACAATTATCAAACATTTGATAACGCAATCAAGTATAAAGCTTATCAAATTATCAATCATTTGATAATTGTTTGTTTGATTTGCTACCACTACTCAAAACCCTCTCATTTGTAATAAATGTAAACTAGGATGGGAAGTGAAAGTATAGGTACAGGAAAAAAATGTGACTACGAGCCACAAAGACTTGTCTTCTTCAGATTGAACTAGGGGGAAGCGTGAAAGCTAATGAAACTCAGAAAAAAAGGTGAAAGGAACCTGTAGCTTGACAAATCCTCTGCAGTAATGATTCCGCTGGAAGACTCAATTTCCTGGAGGATGTTGGTGGCAATCGTCCCATTATAAAATCCTTCCGCTCCCTCGCTTTCCAAAAGTTGGAGAGTAGCTCCAAGCCTTGTCCTCACTAATAGCTCGCCTTCCAGCCATGGCTCGCCGGTGGATGGGTTTATAAACTCAGACCTGTGAAAAAAATATAATCAGTCAGTTCTTGGTAAAAAAAAGGAAAGAAATTAGCCCCCAGCGTAAAATACATATTTTTAGCATGAAAATTGACTAAGGTAAGGATGAAACTAAGCCTATTTAACTGCTTTCCAATCACAGCATTATTAATCGATAAAAAAGAAAAGTGTTTGGAGAAGTGCGTAAAAACATGCTCGACGAAGATAGTTTAGAATGCTTCCCACTATCGTAAAAAAAAGTAATTTTGGAAGGTGGTCGAGTTGGTTTGGCCCCATATATAACGTGCAGAGAAAACACTTTCCCTTCATTATTCTCAATAATTGCATTAATCGACCGATTGGATGTTGGATGAAAAAAGTGTTACAAGATGGGTTGAACGTGGCCTCATTGGAAAGTGTATGTAAACCGATTTTCTACTCCAGGAAATGACGTGGGTGCTTCCAAGAAAACTCCTCTTTATCGTGTTCCAGCCGACTGAGCTGCATCATGCCAATAATGTCCTGATGGTGTCATTCTTGTTGAAATCCACGAAGGTAAAAACCATCTTGATTTTTTTGGAAGGCCGTGGGAAATGAGAAAAAATTTGTCTGTTCTTGCCATAAAAGTGATGATTGTGATGAGGGGCTGAAGATCAATAAAAATGCACTTCCATTTCCCCTCGAAACAGACCGGGAAAAAAATGAAATAAAAGGTAGACAGGCCAGGCCTCACCGTCCTGCTTTCACCCAGTTCAGTTCTTCTGTTGGTCTGTCTGTCCTCCCAAGCCAATGTAAATCAAATCTTATCAAGGTACTTTCCTTTTATGCAAATACATTCTCCACTCTCAAGTAGGTATAGGCATTCAGAGCAAGAAGAACTCTAGAAATCATATTGGGATGGGGGGAAGAAGAATGCGTCAAGAAATCGTCTGGATTTTTTTTTACCTTTCCTTTCCCTTCCATTCATTCCCCATGTATTGCACATATTACGTAATCCACTTGTTCAATATTCATTGATATGGCTCGAGCTTCCCCTTTCCCGTTGAATCAATATTGCAAGAGCGCGGTGGGTGAAATGAGAATGGAAATTTTATAAGAGAGCCAGTTGGAGCTAAAGGACGCTGTGGCGGTCGTGGTTGGGGACTCTCTGGAGAAAAGTCTCGAGAATCTTATTACACTCCAGAAGAAGAAAATTGGTAATAGTGGAGGAAAGAGAATTATATGATAAGGATGAGGAAAGTGGCTTCTACCATCGCTTTGCCGTCATTTCCTACTTATGGGAATGCATGGTTATATCCCTCGAAAATGATTGCAGCTACACGTGCACAATTTTTAGAGTAAAAAAATATTCTCAAAAAAATATGTTGAGAGCACTAACTGATTGATTGCGAGTAGAATTTGTCTACGAAACGGAGAGAGCTGCTCCCTGTCTGTGACATCAAGTTTGTCTCTTGGAATCCAAGCTAATCGGTGAAAATAGGAGGAAAAGGAAATTGTCCGAGTTTTTTTTAGCAGTCGGTTCGACAAAAATACGACAAAAAAATTCACTTCTACCTAAAGTAAAGCATTTTTTGGAGCTGGAAATAGAAACTGGAAAGAAAACACAACCGCAAAACTTTCTCTCTGGATTGGAGTAAAATACCTTAAGACAGGGTCCGCTTTGAGCTGTTCCTTATGCTGTTCCATGGAATGGGCTAGTTGCCTGCCCACGGTGAATCCATTCAAGGCGAGGTCCCTCGCAAACCGCACCAAGTCAGCCCACGGAACCCTTCCAAACTTTTGATGAGCTTCCCATAATCCTGCAACTTCCCCGGGGACGCCGACCGCAAGACCACCTGAGGTCGGGAACAAAATATATTTTTTTAATATTTAATAACCTAACTCCGTTTCAACTTTCTTGCAGGAAAATATCTGGGTCACGTTGTATGGGGGGAATGTGGGAGTTTACGAAATTAGATAAGGGAAGGTTGGGAAGGTTATCCATGATTTATTAATTAGTGCTCCCATGTTCCAGGAGAAAGCTTTTATTGTTGTTGTGCTATTCACCTGTTACTGAGGCACTCATGTCCGCATCATACAGCTCAGGATTCACTCCTGAGGGGGCAGTTTCCCTGGCATTAATTGCATGCATTGAGCTCCCATCGTAGACAACCATCAAGAGGCCCCCTCCAAGTCCACTGCTTTGAGGACAAGTCACTCCAATACAGAAGGTCACGGCTATGGCTGCATCCACCGCTGAACCATTGTAGTTTTGAAGGACATCCCTGGAAAACAAATTGCATTATATGAAACAATCATGTAAATAGTAAAGCACGTTGCTAGTGTAAACTATTAATCATTAATTAAACTTGAATATTTTAACTGCTCAATTTGAATAAACTGACCTTCCGATATTTGAGCAAATCTCTTGGTCCGAACTAACAGCCGCATTATCATATTGAGCTAATATGGAAGGCGAGGCTGCCAACAAGGCTGAAGGATCTTCCGGATTCAGTTCTGCAGCCGATCTGGCATCCAACAATGGAGGGAGTGTGATCCCTAATGTTATGGCGATTCCCAGGGCTACCAAAATCATTGTTACAATAACGACCATCGTTATTTGTCGCTTCTTCTTTCTGTCAGCAAACAACAGATTATAAATTACTTTTAATTAAGGATTTAATTCCATTCAATGTTTAAGATCAACAACTTTCCAAAAAAAAATTGAGCCCTAAAATCAAAACGTTTTCAATATCAATTTTGTCATTTGAATTTACTTGTTTTGCCAGTGCATCTCCTCCAAAGCACTGTTCTCCTTGTAGCTCCCATAAAAGGGGTTCTCCCTCTTCTCCACCAGTCTCGTCTTTTCCGAAAACATTTTGCACGGTATTTTTAAAATAAACTAATCACTCTTTAAAAAAAAATATTTCAAAGCCCTCCCCTCTTCCCTGCTCACTTTCACTTGTAATTTTCGAATTCTACACCTTGAAGGGCTACAACTGTACGTCCAAAAAACTAAAATTAGTTTACCCCTACCACCATTTCATTATCATCTGACCAGCTGACAATACTCAACTAACTATAGCCATAGTGTACTTAATCAGCTCACACAATTAACAAATGAATTATGATGGATGATGATCTGGCTAAAACAAAAAGGAGAAGTTGGAGTACCGTATCACCGGACCGACAGGCAATCGACGACGAAACCGACCCCGCGTGACATAAGCACAAAAACAAGTTCCTATTCCTATGCACCTTTTCTACCTCTGTCTCTGCTCTCTGATCTCACGAGACTTACTCCAATGCAAAGCTACTTCACTTTTTTTTTACTGATTCTCTCAGCCTTGGCTAAACTTTGCGTTCTCATCTCAATTTGTAGTGGTGTGATAATAGATAAATAACATTAAACGTAATGCAATGCAAATGATAAGCTTTGGTTGGGGAATGACAAGATTGGATGTAAATATTCCAATTCTAATATCCATCTACCATATTTTGAGGGAAGGAATGATAAGGGGAATTTACAAGTGAAGATAAATGTTTACATGCCATCATAGTATTATCAGAGATGTAACAAAATGGAAAAATAGTTCGGTCTGGTCTCAGTGTGCCCCAAACACGCCCCATGCTCATCATCATCCTCTTAAGGAAGTATGCATTGAAATGGGATTTTTACCTTTTCCGCAGCCGTGCATAGTAGCTAACCTAAAAAACTAAACTTGAATTTAACGGAACTGGATAGTAGTTAGCCGAGACAGGTCAAACAGTAAATGAAATTTCGGACATTTCATCCCTGTATAAAACATAGTCGTCCAGTGCAGCAGTCATTGCATGGATGGATGATGATGACCGATGCAGGTGAACCGAATGGTCAAAGATGTGTTGGAGGAGGAGGCCGTCTTTTTGTGATGATGATGACTGAATAGCCTAGCAGCTTCAACAAATCTGTCTTTCTGTTCAGTGTTGTTATCCATCCAATCCAGGTCCCGTTGTCCTCAGCTCAGTCAGTGTTCATGTGTGGGACTTCTGACTTGGATTTGTTTAAACAACAGAGAATGATAATAATATGGTTATGATAAGGTTCTTATCTCATCAAATATTAAATGTTGTTCAATCTGGCGGAATGATGTTGTTACATTAGTGTAGTTATGTTGTGGTTATGGTTTCCATTCCAAAAAAATCAACATCCAACGTAGGGATGTGTAAGTAAGACAGGGAGAGAAGATGTGAATGGCAATCAATAGTTGTTATCATTATGATAAAATATTTGTAAGGCTATTTATTTTAAACTTATGGATAGCATTGTTATTTATTTCCTACTACTTCTCTCAGATGTTTTGCAATACGGCTGTGGACTTAAAACGTATAACTAAAATTTAAGTATGGACGAACCTGTTATTATGGCAGCCCGCCTTCTAAAGTTCTGAAGTATTAGTGCTAACTGGCCCTTGAACGTTTTTCGTAATTGTAATGGGAAATTTATTAATATAGCTGACTAACAATACGTGAGTCCTAGGATATATCAAAAACATTTTTAAATCGATATTATTTTCTTCTCTGTTAGCCCAAAAGGCTAAACACTTACTTACACATCATCAGCATTCCATAAAACAATAGGCCAGATGCATAAAAGTACGCAGATAAGATAGATGCCGCTAAGCCCATTTTTGTTTTATTTAATATTACAACTAATTTCATGGCATGCCCAGAATAATGAATACAGTACAGCAGAAATGCTATATGCAATGCTCCCAGAAACTGAGGAAAAACTGAAGCTGTTGCAGAGAGTCCCTTCACAATAGTATGACCAGATCACAACAACACTAAAGATTTTAGTCCTCAAGGATTCATCTCCTACTTAAAAAATTTCTCCGTCTTTCACCATTGACTTGATAGCACACCCGAGAACGAACGCGAAATGATTTTAAGTACACCTACTGCCTACACACTTGAGTAAATCAACTTGTCTGAGAAGATGTTTTTTTAACATGCAATTTGAATACAAAATTAAACCGACTTATTTTTTTCTAAGAATAGCTCATCCCTTCTTATTACCTTACACATATACTCTATAACACTTCCATAAATACTTTGCAGAAACTGTTTGAGCCGACACTGAGAGGGAGCAAGTGGAAACTTGGGAAAAAAGATGTGATGTAATCCATATAAGTACAGATTTAAGAATCTATCCACCTTCCTATACTGCTAAGGATTCCTAAGGTTAAAAAATAAAATTTGATAACACATGAATGACTGTTAGGAGGGACTGAAAATACTTAATTTAGCTATAATAGTGGGATCATTAAAAATGAATGAGTCTTGATTAATCATTTATTTATATCTTAAGAATCTCCATGTGCCCCAACATTTGATCAAATTCAGAACGGATGAGAGGACAAAGCATGTAAGCTGCACGCTGCACCTAACGTAATATTATTCTTTTCATTCTTCTAGCTCAATCTGATCCCTCCACTTCCACTATGTGATCACAAAAAAAACACGGTTATATTAGATAAAAAAGAAGGTATCATCAGGAGAAAATTATATTATAGGTATGGGGTAATATATGGAGGAGGATTTCCAGCGGATAGAAAGTAAGTTGAAGCATTTTCTTCTTTATTACAAGGAAAAATGGCTCAAGAAGATACAAGGCCGGCTCTTTGAATCTACTGAATCCTATCCGAATTCAGGAAGATAATTCATAATTTTTGCCAAGGTTCGACTTCTTAAAAGGGGAGATCTTTGCCAATAGAGCGCTAACAATAAGAGACTATTATGAAGGGCTCACCAATCTCGAATAGCGAATACAAAGTAGAAAGTAGGTCTCCCGTTTCCCGACCCAGCATTTCAATTGGCTTTAAGAATTCTAAACCACCTGGGAGTAAGTCGATGTCATTGACAGTGGAGACATACAGTTTCCTTGGTTTTGGACTGTTTCCTTGCATATCGCCAAATAGATTTCAGATCATATATGAACCAAAGTTATATTGTCACAGCAAAGATGGATAGATGGATGGCGGTAGTATCTGTAAAACTGAATCTTCAATAAACAGTCAAAAACACTACTAACATAACTTGCAGCGTAGAAGACGGTTATAATATAAAATAGTTAATTTTAGTCTCATTGAAGTCAGCGCATGATT
>JAQIWX010000930.1:0-12592 GCA_034696785.1 Lepidocyrtus cyaneus | reverse complement strand
AAAAAATATAGGCGAATGTAAGAAAATTGTTAGACTAATTCTTTCATGAATAAAATTCGACAAATATGTATGCAAAAATCAATTACATTGTGCAGTGGGTGGCAATATATATTTTGAGATTATCATCCTCGTCATCCTTCCCTTTTCTTCCTTTTTTCATCTTCTCTAGCTGTCCATTTGGAAACAATATCTTTCGAAGCATCTTTAAAGTATGAGTTTTGATAACTCTGGAATAGATGGGATGTGGGTTGCTATCCGTCACGATGTTTGCATCATTTAATCCCCACTGGCCAGTTTTTGGAGTGAATGTTAGGAGAATTGCATGAGAGTTGTCATTTGGCAGTTGTTTAATTGTCCCGCCCTGTTGGCTTTGCAGGCCAGTATTTTCACGGTTCTTTCCTTTTTGCTTATTGTCCACTTGCGGCCTGGGGAACTGAGCAAATGTAACTGGAAAAATTACTCGTTCATAGTTACAGCTCAATATTGTCCGGAGAAAACTTTTACACTCCTTGTCCATGTGAGTTGAAAAGCTTGGATTTTTTTGTTCCGTTGTTCCTGAACGCAGCATTCGAATAGTTCCAAATTTCATAATAAGATACTTGATTCCGCAAACTTTAACTTCAAAAGCGTAACCGTTTTTTAGTTCCTCCAGTTTTAATTTGTGCTCGAAATAACAGTTGGCTTCATAATCACTGAGCCCACCAAACTTTAAATATCGCCAGTCTTTTGTTTCCTTGTTGTCCCACTCTTCATCGCTAAGCAAATATTCTCTATATCGGTTTATGCGATCACTTTCTTCCATTTTAAAATTAAATGAACAATAAATATTACACGCAACAGATAACAAAAACAAATAGGTAATGAGATATTGTGAGCCTTTCTTTTTGTTTTCATGTGACAACCAAGGACCAACCGCCAAAATGAGTTCAGAGCAGAAGTAGGCATATCAATGCACATAAAACATAATATAGCTGCCAAGTGTATATCTGCCGGGTGAGATCAGCATCAAATGTAATTCAAGCGTATTACTTGATTGTTGTCTTGTAAGATGGTGCGGTGGTGGTGCTATGAAATGAACGGCAGCAGCATCTGCAAACTCCCCTCATTCATTTTCATATGCAAACTTTGTCTGCAGAAGCTTGCCCGATTTCCCCTATCCTTATCATACAAAGCTTGCAAAATACCGCAGCCCATTTCATCATCAATCCATATCCTAATCATATAAATTTGCGAACGAAGAGCCACTTCATGTAAAACAAACTATATATGTGACTACTGATATAATTATAATTTAAAAAAAAATGTTTCTGAGAGGAATAACTTTGAAAAAAAAAACTATATTAATTGTTAGGGTAAAAACTGGGATGGCTTCCGCCTACTCCCCCCACCCCCCAAAAATAGTTGTGTGGGGCAATCTGAAACTGTTAATTGAATCTTTGTGAAACGGGAATAACCATTAAGAAATGAACAAAGTTAAGTTTGAGGTAGTAAAGTCCAATAAAAATTTGAAGCTGGTATAATTTTTTTTATTGCTTATTTTTTAACTGTGAACTGAAAATTTGTGGAACGTTTTAAGCAGTTATTTACAAAAGCCATTTTTTGGGTCAATTTGCTTAATGTCGACAACCACGGTGTGAAACTGTTGTTCATGCTTGTTCGCTCCACTTTCCTCCAGTTGTCCTCCAATTTTATGGGCAGCAGCTTGGGGGTCGAGGTTGGATGGAGTGTAGTCCCGATAGTTAAAATAGTGCCCTTCTGTCGCTGCCGTCGTTGCTACATCCTCTACAGGCAAAAATCCATCTTATACCGATTAATTCAAATTAACTTAAATTGTTTTTAATTACACGTCATTTAATTCAGTTACCTTCGCCAAATTCTCCTTCGCTGATTGCCCCGGGCCTGCTGGAAATGACCCTTTGAATCCGGTACAGCCACTGACACAACTTGTAGAGGAGCAGCAGAGGCATCCCAACCAGTATGATGAGGCGAGCCCATGTCATTTCCCTGAAATAATTATATTTTATTTTTTAAATAGAAATTAACTCGATATTAAAAATAGAAAAAAAGTTTGCTGGATTGGATAAGTTGAGTTACGTTACCCACTCATATCATCGTCCATTTTCCCCCTCTTGATTGAAACTCTCAAGTTGTGTGTTAAGTTTTTTGAGCCAAAAAAATAAAAATTACAAATTCAAGACAAAAAAAAATTCCCTTGAAAAAAAAATTAGCCCAAATTTGGTAAAGTTGTCAATTTAATTTGCCATTGTCTTTCCTTCCAATTTCCGATTAAAAGGGAAGACTGTAGAGTTCCGCGAATCCCAGGTTGGAATGACGTCAAGTCAATCAAGTCAAATAATAGTTTGATTTAAAACACGAACACTATCTTTCACAAACATTGACGATGCTGATGCTTGTGTGGATTTACGATGGGAAAATAATTTATGATGAGCTGATTGATAGAAACTCCAAAAATAGACTCCCAAGCTGAGCAGCAAAGAAAACTAATGAAGCCATGTGTACTGTAGCTGATTATCAGTTACTACTATACCAATCCGATTTGGAGTCGCTCGCGACAAACCAAGCCAAAGGTGAGACCATGCACCATCCCATATCATGTTATCATTATCATACACTCCTTGTGTGAAAAGGAAAGCAGATTGAAAATTGGTAATTAAGGAGGATCATCTCAAATCATAACTTTGACGTGTGTGACGCAGTAGGAATGTAATGCGAGCTCCAATCGGGATGCGGATCCCAGCCAACTTTTAGGTAAAAAAAAGCCTTATCCGATCCGATCATTCCAGAAGCCGAAGGTAGCTAGCTATAACGCTAACGATAGAAGGAAATTGAAAATGAAACGAAGGATGATGTGTAGATGTCAGATAAAATGTTGGAAGCTCAGGGGCGAAGACGAAGAAATGACTGGATGACCTTGTTGCTTCGGACTTTCCATCCAAGACTACACCCTTTTGACTGCTGTGTTGTTTGAGTATGATGACAGGAGCTGGATGATACTGATAACATAAGCTTACTTCTCTGAGGCGGAGCCATCTTTAGCCTCCGGGTCACAGACCGTCCAGATTCGCTTGATTGCCTCTCCAAAAGCACCTGGGAAACAAATTAAGTTTGCTGCTTGGAGAAGGAATGACGTATCTGCTGGCCAACGGAGCAATCAATTAAAAAGGTACTTACCGAGTCTGCCGACCATGATAAGCCGTGTGCTCCTCAGAATCAGAATCAGAATGTTGAGCTGCCCGCGGTGGCTCCCAATTTTCCTCCTCCCGTCCGATCCCAGACAGAACACTCTTCAATCAAGTTACGGATGTCGTCCCTCGGTGAAGGCGAAGCCAAGGCTGGAATTGAATGGGAAGTTGGGAGTAGTCAGGGACACACTTTCTCTCTCCAGCTCCCAGCGTCATTCTGCTCAGCCAGCTTGACCTTCATGAAGATGATGATGATCAAGTTTCGGTTGACGAATTCCAGTCTCCCATTCTTCATTTCGGATTCTTAAAAATTCCGCAGCAGCGTCCTCATTCCCTTCAGCTTCCTTTCCCGTTCCAACTTGGCTCGTTTTGAGTCTTGAGTTTGGATCCGGAACTGAGTGAGTTCGAGCCTTCTCCAGATCTCCCGGAGTCTTTCTGACCTCACTTCCAACGCTGCCATTTGCTCCGATGTTTCTTTTCTAGCCGTTTTTTTTAGCTTAATGTTGGTCTGGACAAGGAGGCCACAATAGCCCTCCTTATCCAGACCAACATTGAACTAAAAAAACGGCTGGAACCACTCGTTCCAATTTAACCGTTGGAACCCTCTTTTAAAACAGCAACAATAAACCTTGCTTTGCTGATGCTGGACTGAATCACTTTCACTTCACTTTCACTCCCCCCCCCCAAAAAACACATATCCTAAGCAGAACAAGATGGTTGCAACTGGATGAAATCTGGGATGGATAGATTGAAGATCAAGATCCGTCCGTTCGCGTCCAAGTCCAAAAGTAGAATAGACGCTCGACCCCTGCCTTGCTGAGCTCCGAGTTTCCTCCAAGCTCTTCTCCAGGACAGCGAACTTTTTTTCATTGCTAATTTGTGTATAGGAGCGGATTTGAATTTGACATGACATGACATATTATGACATGCCAACTGTTTTCTTTTGAAGGAAGGTACATATATGAACCATGAGATGAGTTCCAACAACAATCCAAAGCCGACGTCGGAAGTCGGAGGAGGAAATTCATCAATTTGATAATACATTCAAATAGTATCCATTACACGCATCCCATATCCCATCATCCGCCATCCACGTCCACCGCAACTCAATTAGGTATTCAATTGTGAATTGGGTTTGGTTTAAAAGCCAAGCAGATTTGGAATGAAATATGGATTGAGTGAGTCAATGACATGTACACCTCTATATTAATTGGGTATTGGGTATGTTAATGTTAGCTCCGCTCCCTCTCCCCTTCCTGCATTGGAAATTGGATATGAGGAAGGGAAAGCATAGCATTTTCTCCCCAATTTTTTCCCCAATACTCTAATGCAGCTGCTGAGAGGAAAAGTGGATGGATGCTGATGATGCTGATCTTCATGACTTTTCAATACAAACTGTCAATCATCCCACCCCATACAACTTAAAAAAAATGCGAGCCTAAATGGATTAAGCATTTTCACTCCAAGTACATTATTATGTAATTCAATAGCCCACTTTGATCCATCAAGTCAGATTGACATTTGAGTGCGGACAGCACATGGCATGGGCGCTTTTAATACGGTTCTTGACCATTTACCTAAAAATCATTGAGCTGAGATGATATGGCCATATATGCCATGAATTGCCAATTCAAGGATGATATTTATTCAATTTTTTTTTAGCCAATCAGGACATCAAGGATCATCAACATAAATAGGTTAAATTATTATTGGGATTTTATACAAGAGTGAAATGATGCTTACTTTCTCCCACGCTACTCAACACAGCCCACTCCACAGAAAGGGCTCATACTTTCATTCCCTCCCCATCCATTCACACAGACATAACGGGGAAAATTTCCTAAAATTAAATTATGTACATAGCACAACAAGTAACTTTCGTAAATGTATTTTTTTTCAAATTAATTTTCTACCTAATCAACCTCATTTATCTGTCTAATCAATACTAATAATACCTAATCAACCTCGGGGTAAGGTCAGCTACTATAACATCAATTATACATTTAGCAAGGAAAAAATTTGAGACGCAAAAGAACCAATAAGTAAAGCCCCCCCCCCAAAAAAAAATATGACTATACTTTCAGAGCTTGCTTACAATAATTCAATAATTAAACATTGTAGTTTACAGTACAGTTAAATAATATTGATAATTACTTTACAACTTAACTACCTCAATTAGAACTACCTCAAGTTTTTCAGCATCACCCTCACACTGCCTTGCCTACCCACATGTGTGCTTTAATTCGGGGAGTTGGAGTTGGAATTGGAGGAGGAAGATAATCCAGCGTTGCCCGTTCCCCCAATGTCTATAGCTTCCAGCAAGGCAAGGTCAGCATCAACTGCCGCCTTGACCTTGGCTGCTCGCTCCTTCAAGTACCTGGGAAATGAAATAAGCTTAATTTAGTTTGGGGCCGGTACTTATTACCTGCGTCGTGTCTCATGTTTTTTTTTTGACACTGATTTGATTGATTGATGACGTCAGCGGGGCAACAACAACAAAAAAATCAGAGGAATGAATACTCACCGAGTAACATTGAAAGCCAATATCCTAGGCGAATGTTGTTGATGTGGACCGGAGGGGGGCGGGGGTGGATCCCTGTTTTCATCCTCCCCCTCTTCACCCCCTCTCCCTTTGCCTTTCGCCACTGATGATGCTGCGGAGGATGATGACTCCATCAAAAACATTATCGGGTTGGGCGATGGGCTTTCATCTCCAATTTGGGAGGGAGCCTCCACCAACGGCTTTGTTTCCATTTTACGACCAACTTCCGCTTCCTCCAGTTTCAAGCGGGAGCGGGCCTCATCCTCATCAAAGAGAAAGTTATTCAGCTCATGGCGGAAATTGAGTATTAACTCCTTTGCCTTGAGCCGCTCAGCCTTCAAACGCTGGGTTTTTTCTTTAGCGATCCGGATCTGGCGCTCCAGCTCCAGCCTTGCCAGCTTCCTTTCGCAGCAGCTCTCCGTCGCAGACCCATCTGGATTAAACTCTGCCATCTTCTCTTTAATCAAAGCGGCAAACTTTCTCTTTCCGGATTCCAGTCTCCCGCTGGATTCCTTTAGCTCCCCCTCCAAAGCTCTCCTTTCCTTTTCCGCCCCCTCCAACTTGCTCGCAAGCTGGGACAACTCTTCGAGTTGGAGCTGGAGCTGGATCTCAGCCTCCTTCAACTTTTCACTTATCTTTTGCTCCATTTCGGACCTCAGTTCCAAGCGGATCCGCTGCTCTTGATGGATCCTTTTAAGGGCTGCTAGCTCTTCATCCTTTTGAGCAAGGGCGGACCTTGCCAAGATGAGATCATTATTCTTGTCTCGAACCAAGGCTTGGTAGCGCCTTACCAACCCGTCCCATCCCCATCCGGCTGCTGACCCTCCCCCCGCCATTGGTGACCCGATGGAATTGCTGTCACCGGCGAGGGGGCGGGCGGGACTGGGTTCCATGCTCTCCAGAATGGTTTCCAGCCGAGCGTAATATCGAGCCATCTCCGCGAAATCCATTTAAAAATACTTTCACCGGAAACTTTCACCTGCAAAATGACCTGTTGAAAAAGTTGCGAATAAGTTGCACTACAAAAATGGAGAAAGCCAACGACTAAAAAGAACAGAGATGCTTCCCTATTCACACCTG
This sequence comes from Lepidocyrtus cyaneus, assembly GCA_034696785.1. Classification (NCBI taxonomy): domain Eukaryota; kingdom Metazoa; phylum Arthropoda; class Collembola; order Entomobryomorpha; family Entomobryidae; genus Lepidocyrtus; species Lepidocyrtus cyaneus. The sequence continues at coordinate 5,767 of JAQIWX010000930.1, read as the reverse complement.
AAACACGACAGAAGGCCAGAGAGCGAACGCACTGGGTTTGGAAAGGAAGGGAAGCAGCAAGCCAGAGCAAGAGCCCAAGAACCCACACAAAGTTTCTTCCATGCAAGGAGGAGCTGCTTTCCTCGTTTTTTTCCCCAGCCCATCCCAAGTGAAAGGAGGGGTGGGGTTGGCTGCGATGATGAAGGCGGATATTATATTAATTACCTACGTCCTCCTACAAGAAGGCAGCCGCATTAACAAGATTCTCCAGCTACTTCCGCATTAACCTTTTGAAAAACCATAAAGGCTCATATGGGATGTGATGATGAGCTAGCAGGGCTTAAAACTGAAGTAAAAATAGTTTGCGACTCCTTCCTCAAAAATAAAAAATAAAATCTATTCGCATTCATCTGATCTGATCCGATGCAACAATTTCACTTCCACTTTCACCGTTCCCCATCACCATCATCATCAGCGGGAGCAAAAGGAAAAGAAATTAAAAAGAAGCCAACTAAATAAGAACGACTCCCGACAAAGGGGAGCTCCAGTAATAAAAAAATGCTTTATTGAAATTTCGTAATTGATTGGGTAGGTGGGAGAAAGCATTCGCCAATCTTGTAGGGTATAAAAAAAAGAGTTGGCTGCCTCTGCCTAGCACACATGAATAAAGATAGACAAGCTAAGCAAGACTATCCCTTCGTCTCCCCTTTTTAAACCTGTTGCAATTATATGTGCTTGCTTGTAATAAGCAGCTTCAATGTGGGACAGGAGTAGGACGCGTGTCTCCTTGTTTACCTTCCTTTTTAAGTCGAGTCGGAAGCATTGATTTGTCTGGCAGCCAATTTCCGGTTTCTGCTTTCTCCAGCCAGCATAAGTAGATCTAGTCACAGTTTTTAGATTTTTGCTCCTCGAGTAATAATATAATGATTTTATTACGGATTCAAATGGATCGCAAAAATTAGCTTAATGAAAAAAAGGAAAAGAGATTTTCATTTCACATTGTAAAATTGTGGATCAATAGAGAAGAATAAATATATTTTTAAAAATCTGCCCCAGTTCTGAATAATGAAGCAGATGACTCGATTTTGAGTTCATATAATATGCATATGTGGAAAGCTGTTGAATGAATGCTTCATCCACTCTAATTTTGAAAAGAAAGGAAGCTGCGGAGATTTGACATTTTTCAAGCATTTTCAAGCAAGAAATAAGAGACCTTTGCTTCATACATGGACGGAGCTAGACTCTGCTATTTAAAAAAAAACATGTCAAGTCGCTCTTCTTCAAGCAGGACATCCTACTTACATTAGGTTTAGTCGGTCCAGGTCTTCTCCCGTCTTGTCCCTACCGTTAAAACGGTTTCCCCCTCCCCTTTCTTCTTAAATTTTGCAATGGCTCGTCTTGTAGAAGAAAAAATTGAGCCAAAACTATTGACTACGTTTATCTTTGCCTTTGTCTTCATGGCGAATTGGAAAGCAAACTTTTAGCTCCTGTTTTAAGCTGAGTCAGTCTTTCATTCAACGGGGAATATTAGAACTCTGTCCGTACTCAATATCTTTCCGAGATCCACGTTTCTGCTCAAAAGGAGCAAGGAACATACGTGAAGACAAAGCCAACTTTCCTCCTCATCCCATTCCAGTCAAGTGGATGAGGAGGAATGAACTATACTAGAGTTTTGGAGGTTATGTTTTGTTTCACGTTTGTAAAAAAAAGGTTGACTGGACAGGGAGACTGCTCTAGGATTTCGTGGGGCAAGGTGAGAAATCAGTTGGATTCTTTACTTTGTCATGCTAATTAAATTCAATTGATTGCTTATCTTCTTGTCTTAACAGCTTTTGTTGTATTGGAATAAAAACAACCGCAAAAACAACATTATAACCCCAATTCAGATTAGTACATTTACAAAAGCTACATTTTTAATTTGTTGAGTTGACTGGAAAATAAAAAAATAAAATGACGGCGGTGAAATCTTTTGAGGTGTGGATGAAACGGATGCTTACATTTTCATTTTACCTACGAAAAGTGAATAGATGAAAACATGGAATGAACTTTAAAAAAATATTATCTTTCTTTAAACATTTGAAATACGCATTCATTTAATTAAACTGGTGTGTTATTTAATTAACATTTTCTCTTAATTTTTACACGTCTCCTTTCGATTATTTAATAACTATTTACTCTCCCCACTTTCTCCTCATCATTTTCATTGATCAACATCATCATGGAAGGTTCTGGTTCCGGATTTGGCGTTACTTCCGGTTGGGCTTTCTGAGGGCGGCCCCGCTTCCCCTGGACCGAGTGTATATTCTTGAGATGCCTGCTCAGCTCTCTTTTCTCCTTATACCAATTCCCACACAGGTCGCACATGTGGGTCTTCAGTATCAACGGGACCCGACTCCGCATCCTCTTCTCAGCCAGTGCTCCTCCTTGTCCTTTTTCATGATTCTTCATGTGGGTTTGCAGCACCCAGGCCCGGCCGAATCTCTTTCCACAGTGGGGGCAGAGATGATTCCTGACCTTTTGGTGGACAAACTTGAGGTGCCTTTGGAGGCTCCCGCGCGCCGTGAACTCCTTCTGGCAAATGTGGCATTTGTCGCTGACCAAGGAGGCGGATGCTCCGCCGGTTTCTCCACAGAGAGGTCCGTGCTTGATTAGCTCATGCTGCTCCAAAAATTCCTTCCCACACTTGTCGCACTTGTGCCTGAGCCCCAGGTGGATGATCTGGCGGTGGCGAAGGTAGGACTTCCGGTGGCGGAATTCCTTTTCGCAGAGGTTGCACTTGATGGTGATGTTGAGATGGGCGGCGCGGAAGTGCTCCCGGAAGTAGGCTTCATTCTTGAATTCTCTGGAGCAGAGGTCGCATTTGAACAGGCCTGTTGTGGGGTCGATGCTTTTGCGGGAGTATTTGCTTTCCTTTTTCTTCTTGGGTGGAGGTGGAGCGGAGGTCGAGCTGGGACGCTGATGATCTCCAAGGTCATTAGAATCTGAATCAGCCAGAGGGTCAGAGTCAGGCTCGCTGCAGTCATCCGAAGCGTCTTCAGCAGCTTCATCGGCCTCAATTTTAGCTTCTGCTTGTTCCCCCTCATCAAGAAATGGGTCTTCCGGTTCCGACTTGATTACTACAACTTCTCCATCTTCTAATTGTTCAATTTTGATGACGTCACCTGAATCTGTGGTGGGGGCGGCGGCGGCGCTCATACATTCCAACTCTTTTACAGTCAGCCCGTCCTCTTTCCTGTATTCTTTGGAGCGCTGATGCTCCCCCAGTTGGGCGGGACTAGTAGGAAGGGTCTTGATGCGTTTATGGCGGCAGTGTGCTGGCACTGTCCCAAAAAGTGGAGGCCGCCTGGAAGCGGGTCCCGCCTTCAATAAATGATTAGGTTGGAATTGATAAACTGCTTGGGCGGGGGTCTCTTGTTCAACTACAACTGGCGCTTGACGAGGCCGTTGACATTTTTTGAGGACCAGCTTGGGAAACGCTGACCGCTGAAGCTCTTCTTCACCTTCAAATAAAATTAAACATATCCGTTTCAGTTAAAAATGCAATACGCAACTATCATTTACAATTTTATTTTAACACTGTCTACATTCGTATGCCGGCCGTTAGTTTAAAATAATTAATTAATTACATTTTTTAACAAGCTCCCTTTTACGCCTGAAGATCTCTTCAACAATGACATCGGTTTCCGCTCCACCACCACTTCCAATAGATAACCGGTTCACGCAGTTTTTGAAGCCATTCACCCTCCTTGACCCCTCCTCCTCCTGAGCCCCAGCCATGATATTTTTTAGCGTCAACACATTCCAGTTCAGCTTTAGCTCGATGGTCTTCAGCTCCCGGTAGAGATCACAGAAGGATGTCACGGCTTTGGAACAGTTCTCACAGGAAAGCATCCCGGCATCGATAAGCTTCTCGAACGCACCACTCCCGTCGCCACCCCCACAGGAAAAGGACTTCGACTCGTCATAACGACTGAGGTGCCTTTGGAACAACTGGAAAAATCTCTTCACTTCTTGCTTCCTTTTCTTGGAGACCTCCACCACCGGTCCCTTCCGGTAGCAGATTAAACAGCAAGAGCTTAACATGTTTCAGAGCACAAATTAATTTTTTTTTAAACTGGCAGCAGTAAACTAACTTTTTTTAAGAGAAGAAGAGAATTTTTTTTACGGAAAAGTGCTGTTATTTTTATTGTTCAACTTTTTCAGCAGAAAAGTGAAACTGAAATCATCTGTTTTTTGTTTACGTATCCAATGTCCAAGCTGATCTAGAACGGGACAGGACGGGATGAGCTCAACATAGCTTGTTTTAGGCAGAGAGGAGAAACCGGCCGGCGGCCGGTTTACTTTTTTTTTGCTAGCACATTGCAGTCACCTGTTTCATACGGAAATTTTATTTTGGTGCTTGGAAAAAATAAAATACTGGTGCGTTCTCCGAATGCATGGATTTAAATAATTGTCACTTTTAATTTTTAATTTAAATTAGTTAACAGAAAGTAAAGGATAGGATAATCAAATTACATTTAAAAGTTACAAACTGTGTTTGGTGTTATAGTTTTAGTTTATTAACTTGGTTTTTATATATTAGCTTGTTTGGTTGGAGGAAATAAATATTTAAAAAAAATATTAAACACCAATGTAGCTAAAGTTATACCAACTTAACTTTTTTTTCTGTATTTAATTTACGTTTGATTGCGAGATTAATAATTAATATCATGTAACTTGAGTTCCTCTAATTTTTTTAAATGTGTTTTTTGATTGACAGCTACGTTCCTCCATCCAGTCTCAAACTAACTGACAAACTGCCTGACAGGACAGGACGAAACGGAAGGCGACTTTGGGTTGACTTCAACAAACATGAAAGGATCCGACTGGGATGAGGAGGGACTGAAACTGAACACTGAAGAAGATGTTCCACCTTCTTCAACAACAACAACCCCAAAAGTGTGCTCCAAATCAACCGGTCCAGTTTTAGTTCAGAGAGGGAAGACTGAAGTGGGAGGGGCTCATCCTCTCCAAAATGATGTGGTAAGGAATTATAAATATCAATATTAAAAAATAAATAAAAACTTTATTTTAAATCGAGCCCGGATAACTGACCCATATAATTACTGATTACCCATTCATTTATGGTATGTTTCCAATTTAATTTTTAGATCCTAAATCACCTGTTCAAGTTCTGTGACTCCAAGCTACTGACCAACTGCAGACTGGTCTCCAAGCAGTGGTATCAGGAGTCACTGCTCACCTGGCGGAAGGACTTCCCCATCACATTCTTCTTCGATTTTGATGGCGCTGATGATGACAGATTATTTTTGAAGTCAAGAACGTCCCAGTCTCACACTCCACTTCCAGAGTTCCTGGCATATTGTAAGGATCCCGAGAGCCAGTGCTCCACCAAGCCATACCGTTTCATCAAAATCCATCGCTGCGAATTCCATTCCAATCCAGAGCAATTCGGTGAATTGTGGAATGCCCTTGGACCCCACCTCACAACCCTCCATCTTCTCCAGTGCACATTCAACGTGGTGGGGGAGTTCCGCAAAATTGTGCTCACCGCCTGTCCCAACCTCCAGACATTGAAGTTGGACGGTTGCAATTTTTCCAGGCTGATGTGGGGGGAGGAGGAGGAGGAGCCCAAATACAGAGAGCCGCTTTATGGAATCCACCCCCACCTAAAATCCCTCCAAATCCGGACAGTCAGCTTCTCCCAGAGTCCCGTCTGCCCACTTCCGGTTTCCTGGGTGGAGCTCTTCTCCCACTTCCAATCCCTCACAGACTTATCATTCAGAAT
>JAQIWX010000929.1:0-12598 GCA_034696785.1 Lepidocyrtus cyaneus | reverse complement strand
AGAAGAAAAATTATGGAAAATCACAGTTGGTTTTCAGCATCTTCTAAAAAAAGTATCTTGATTTTAAATATTATGAGTTTTATAGGCTCAAGTGGCGTCATGTCCGTTCAAAAAGATGTTTCAATTTCTGGACTCTGGTATTCATTTTTAAAGAGATGCTTGAGCTTTTGAACTTGCATTGCATTATGTACTTTTTATTTCGTATGCATTTTATTGTTTATTGCCAATTTTGTTGCAATCATTTTTCTCTCTATTTATTTAAGAGCTTGATTAAGGAGGAGCCAAGCAGCCCATTATTCCATCATCATCATGTCATATAAAAACGCAGTTTTCTAGAAAAAGGAACACCACACACACATAAATGACATAATATGTAATACAATCATGAATATTATTATTAGCAGAAGCAGAGGGAAAAGAGTTGGTCGGAAAGTTGTGGGGAGTTGTGAGCTTTCCTTGTTGTTTTGACAAGTTTTCGTCTCACATCATCCAGGTACTACTACACAGGGAAATCTACATCATCCTCATATCCATAGGATAGATTGTAGTTGCTGCAGTGCAAACAATATTTTTGGGGCATCGCAAACAACGCGACGCTTTTTATCTGACTTACTCTAAACTAAACTTGGGTTGTTGAGAGTTGAGACATCCACGTCCTATATGAGATTTGCTTCGAGAATATACGCGTTCCTTTTTGAGCTACGAAAATATGGAAGGCTGAATATTATGGCAACCACTAACCAGTATTAGGTTGGGACAGTAGTAGGCCTCTTTTCTTAGGTTTAACACTTTTTTAACGCTAGTAGCACAAGCACATAGCACATCGAAGTAAAACTGTAGGGGAGAAATGAACTTGGTTTTGGGCAAACTAGAAATGGGGGAGAAGGGAGAATAAGAGGAGAGAATGAGTTGTAGAGGTGAGCTGTGGCCAGGTAAGCTGTCCATTGAATTGAAAATTTGGTATAATATTATTCATGGCTGCATGTAGAAATCACTCCACAATCTCGGGCTCCTAATGAGCTTTTTAAAATACCGTAAATTAACATGACTTAATTTATCCCTTGAATTTTACAGGTCATCCTACAATGTTCTCCATTAATTTCAAGTTTTCTGAACTTTAATCTGTCGACTCAATAAAAATAGATAAAAATGCTCCATTACATTTCAATTACACATTTTTCGATTTGCTAGAAGTCGCCAGTATGAGCGTTTGCAGTTGTGCTTTATATTACTTCTTTTTTTTTTTAAGAAATGTCGCAAACGCGATCTGAAAGAAGGAATGGAAAATATCATCGCATTACATTCCATTGTCAGTGATGATGTGGCGTTGACGATTTTAGGACACTTGTTTGTGAATTGCATTGTATTTGAATGCAAAAATAAAACAACAATGACGGCCTCAGCTCACCTCTACTAGAACTTCTCCGATTATTCTCCCTTCTCCCCCATTTCAGCTTCACAGCTTCACAAAGGCAGAAGCTCACTTCTCCCCTATTTATAAAACCCAGCAAACTTTTTTACGTAACTTTTGTTGGCTACTCACTCACTTGCTGCTTGGCTCTCTTTTTCTTGGTTTTCCCATAGCAAAGAGGCCGGTGGTAAACACTGTATTTGCAACAAGCCATTCTACACTCAATCCTTTCAGTATTTTCTGCACCCGCCGCATTTCAGCAGCAAGCCAATGTATTCTTGAACCTTACAGCAAATGAAAGCAGAAAGAACCACGGGCTGTCTGTAAAATAAATTGTTTGATTTGGCGTTGTTGCGATGCCCCAAAAATTGTGTTTGGCTACTGCCATGTTATGGAAATGGGAAAGATGCAAGAATGCTCAACACTTTTACTGCTCATTTTGGATGAAATGAGACGGAGGAAAAATATTGAGCCAAGCTCACAACTCCCCAGAATCAGAATATTTTGCACATCTCCATCCCACCCGACGACGACGGCTTCTCTGTTTTCTGCAAATGTGCATGCTTCTTTTTTATGCTTCTTGTTGCTCTTCTCCGTTGTTTTTTATGACTGTTTGGTTGGACGACGCGACGGGATTGGGAGGGAATGAAGCTCCCTCCTTTATTTTTTGACGTCTTTGTTAAATTCTGCATGTCAAAAAAATAATAAATGTACTGTACAATATGGATAAATGGATGCTTTATGCAGGATCAAAAAGGGTTGTTGTTGTTGTTGATATTTTCATTAAAAAATTCACATTACATTTTATGTATGTATTTTGATTTTTGTTCTTCTAAAAAACACTTCAAATCTCAGTATGCCCCACAAACAAGACGGGCTTATCATAGGAAGATTTAGTTCATTGTAACTACGTACTACTTATGTCGTATTAATTTTTAATAAAAAATATTGAATTTGTTGTCCAAAGTATAAAGTAAAATAGAGTAGGAGTAAGTACATACTACATAGTTTGATTTAGAAAATTAAAGCACATATCATGTCAACATTTTAATAGAAAAAGACACAGAGTTAATCTCAAAAGTCACATTATGGATTAGTAGTAGTAAAGTATGAGTAAAATGTAGGTACTTTTGGATGAGACGTCCGATTTTTTTTAAACATAAATCTCACGTCTTAAACATTCCATTATAAATGATGATGATATGGTGAACATGCTTGCCAAAAAACTAGACAATTTCATTAATTATTGCATACAAAGATTTCAGAGTTAATATAAATGGATTATCAATATTATACGAGGTAGTTTAATATAATTAGTTGACCTTTTAACTGTAGATATGTAATGCGAAAGTACTGTTATTTCAATCTCACTCGTGTACATTTAACTTCACTCCACGTCAATAATTTTTCTGGAGATTACTTTCCCATCAGCATCATTGAACTTCCCATTTGGGCGGAGTCTTTACGGGAGCCATGGGGATCGGATGCGGGCTCCTCCGTGACCGGCTCCTCCTTCCCGACAAGGGCCCGGTACTTCTTCGCGATGAGGGGCCAGTCTGTAACGGTTTCGATACGTTGTTGAGTGCCGACACTGATCGTGGAGCCGGCGGCGTTGGTCCCATGCATGGGCGTCCCAGGGACCATCGGACTCACCTGGGCTACGCTGAGCCGCATGATGTCAGACACTGTAAAAAAAAATATGACAAGAAAAGGGAACATTAATAATTAATATTAATTAATTAATCATCAATTTCAGTATGATTGGTTTGATTTTATTATAAATTTGTGTTTAAATTACCTCTTGGGGTCATTTGAGTCTTCTTGAAAACGGATTGCCACCGCTGCTTTGGAGTGGGCTTGTCTTTGCTGAAGGGCAAAAAGGAACTGGCCCCTTTGGGTAGTTGACCCGCCTGACTTCCCTTGGCCTCCCATTTCAATGGATTGAAAGGTTCTAGAAGAAAACAGGAAAAAATGTCATGCATGACTCATCTTCCTTTTTTAATATTACCAATTAACCAATTACAATTACAGAAACCTTTACCTTCTTTCTTAAAGCACAGACACATGAATGTTATCTACTAGCTATGCTTATCATTACTTGCAACTAATTAATTAACTATGCATTGGCAATTTTTGCCAAATTTCAAACCCAATTAAATCCTCTCAAGCCCCCGTCACATCCGGAAAAATGGAGAGCTACTGCACAAGAGTCCATTCCAAATCCAACTGAATGAAATTTCCTACCTTTTCCCTTGCTACACCTTTCTTCCGACATAGCTTGAGAGCCAACAGCTTTCATTAATCCCCTGTATATTGACTCAGCATGACGTGCGTGGCTTGTGTGAGTGAATACAATAGAAAGAAAGTGTAGAGCTTTCTCCTTTGCTTTCACTCCACTCACGGCTTATGCATATGCACTAAAATGGATGGCTTGCTTGCTTCTAATTTATGATCAATTTCGTGCTACCCCGGCCTGGCGTGACATGCACAGTTGGACTTAAAGTGCATTTGATCTTTTGTTCTGAATAGAAATTTATTTCTTTGAGTCAGAAGAAAATACCTGACTATATGAAAGAAAAAAATATGCACATTTGATTTGCTTATTACCTCTTGCTTTCTTGCACCGCTTGTAGACCCAAGATATAGGAGAAGTGAAGAGATTGAGGGGGGAGGGGGTGGCGGACGTCCGATGCATGCTTCGGATCAACTTGGCCAATCCATACTTCCACTCAATGTCGGACTGGGCCTGGATCCTTTGGTAGGTGTCCGACATCATGGCGATGAGCAAGTTGATCAGCACCACGACCGTCACCAACATGTACACCCCGAAGAACACTTTGAACAGGATGAGGGTCCAGTCCGGCTGGCCCAATATTTCTATCTTCAGATCCCCAGCCCCATTCAGACCAAATAAGGCAAAGAAGAGAAGCTCAAATGCGTCGATCGGGGTCACCAAAACTAAAACAAGAGAGAAAAAAAATATTGGGGCAATGTGAAAATGCAGCAGTTTTTTTTTATTGTATTGAAGGATTTGTTTAGAATATTTTACCCCCGGATGGCAACCCGCTGGTAAGCGTCTTTGGCGGTTTGTCCTCCGGCGTGGCCATCCTCCTCTCCTGAAGCGGGTGATTGAGGGCGGACATGACCAACGAGAAGCCGACCATGAAGATCATCAGCACTGCCAGAAACCTGGCCAGATCCTTCATCAAATTCCCGATAATGATGGCCCAAGGGCCGAAGAGATAGTGGAAGGAGAGGAAGTCGAGGATCTGGACGCAGGCCAGCAGGACGGCCATCCCCAGCAGTTGGTCTCTCAGGTAGAGGATAGTCCCATACCACTGCTTGTTGAGGAAGAAGGCCACCCCGTGCAGTATGATCCCCATAATACTGAACACCAGCACCGCCACCTTGATCCAGCCCAGCCCGCTTTTGTCACTCGGATTCGCGATTTCCGAGACCAGCAGCCCCGTCAGCCAGGCCAGCAGCATCCACTCGAACCAAAAGGGGAATAGATTGGATCTGATTGGAAACACGGGGTAGATCGGGGTCACGCAGGTCAAGCACAACAGGACCATGAAGTGGATGTGGGAGGTGAGATAAGACATGAACTTGATTATCGGGATCTTATGATATTTGTGGCCCCAGGGGAGGGAAAAGGCGATCCAGACGGGCGGGACGAAGACGAACATGAAGAAGAGGATCAACAACTTCCAATCCGCCCACGTCAGATTCCCGTGCCAGATATCCTGCAAGTGGCGCTGGACCACTGTGTGGGCGATCACCTCCTTCTGCTCGTTCTCAATGAGGACGTCCAGGAATTCCACCCCTTTCCGGTCTATGGCCTCCAAAACCTTTCCGGGGGACTCTGTGGCCGCTGCCAGAGCTAGCAGTTCGGCCGCCATGGCTTCGCAGTGCTTGGAGGCGGCGATGAGGTCCTTTGCACGCTCCTTCTCCTTGGAGGATAGGTTTACCAGGATGTTGGAGAGTTTTGCGGCGACGTCCGCCGGGGCGGGGGAGGACAGGACGAACTCGTCGATTGGCTCGTTGTCGATGTTCTTCCCGCATACGGTCAGGTTGAAGACAAACTATAAATGACAAACAAGGTAATTATTAATCACAAATGTTAATTTTAGCGTTAGCAAATAAATGTGTAGCTATTTAAATGTTTTAAGACGCACATCCTTATCCTCCATCAGGCCATAAGTGTCATGCTCCTTCTTCATCAAATAGCTCAGGACGTCGTTGTGATTCTCCGCAGCCGCAAACCAAATCGCAGAGTGCCCCTTGGACGTTTTCGCGAGGGGGGATGCTCCGCTGTCAATCAGCAGTTTGACCACATCCAGATGCCCCGCTTTTGAGGCGCATATGAGGGGCGTCCAAAGTTCCTGTAATTACATGTTATAATGCATAAAAAACTGGTATGCAAATCTGCAAGAAGTATTCATATCGAACCTGCGGCTTTGTTAATTAATTACCTTATCAATGGCGTCAATTTCAGCGCCTTGGCCCAGCAACACCTCCACCATCTGCTTGTGTCCATGTATGGCAGCTATATGCAGGCTGGACTTGCCACTCGCATCCTTGCTCTCCAACAGCTCGGAGGATCGGCTGAGGAGTAGTCCCACCACTGTCGTGTGACCTCCTCGACATGCCAAATGCAGCGGGTTGAATCCCTGGTGAAGCACAAAAATAAGTATTTAAGCCAAAATTCCAAAACAATTAATTTTACTTAACAGCTAGTTCATCTCATATCTCTCTGTCAATTACCAAGTTTGCTGTTGGCGCGTCCACCTCAACACCCTCAAAATTTAGGAGCAGCCGAACAACATTCTCTTCCCCAGAGTACGACGCCAAGTGAAGGGGCGTCAATCCGGACTCCGTCCCAATCTCTTTGATAAAGGAAGTAGCCGCGGAGAGTGGAGGGTCTGTCACGGACGTTGCCGGGATGTTTTGAAGCAGCTCACGGACGGTTTCTACAGGAAGGAAGGAAGAGACAAATAAATCATTAGTCATATGTCATAATTACCAAATCTTTTATGATGGCTAAATTTCTTGATGGCAAATTAAACGTTTTATTTTTATACCTGTTTGACCATAAAACGCAGCAATGTGAAGGGCATTCATCCCCAACTTCTTGCTACTTTGGCTGATTGCCTCCGAGTTTCGAAGCGACTCTAATACATTCGTGTGACCATTCTTACTCGCCAGATGGACGGCAGTGTAGCCAGCCTAAAACATTAAGCCGTCAAATTAAGCATAATTACATTTAACCAATTTAATTTGAGTGCAATAAAAATTCCTGTTTAAATACCCTATTTTCGTCGCTGGGACTAGCCCCAGCATCAATTAGGGATTTGACGAGGTCGGAATGCCCCCCTTCCGCAGCGAGTTGCAAGGCCGTGGCATCCGTGCTCCGGTTCCTCGCAGTGATCACACCCGTTTTGTCAAACTTCATTAGCTCTTCCAGCACGGCCACGGAGCCTTGCATGGCAGCCAAATGGGCGCAGGTACTTCCGTCCTAAAAATAAAATCGTTCCATTTAAGTTTTTTTATGTTTATTTAAATACTCATCATAATTTTTTTATTATCTTCTTGTCAAATTGGTTGGTTGAAGTGTTCACCTTGGTTGAGCTGGAGACGAGGGAGTTCTGATGCTTCAGAAACAGCTTGATCACGTCCGCATGGTTGTTCTGCGCCGCTAAATGGATGGGCTTCTGACCTTTCTCGTCCGTGGCATCCGGATTCGCACGGAGTCCCATCAGCAATCTGCAGACCTCCAGCTGGCCACTCTCAGCGGCCAAATGTAACGGCGTTTGCTTTTTCTATTAAAAAATAAAGAAAACTATCTAGAGTTAAATGTCCAATAAATTATCCTCTCAGTTTATTATGTAATTCTAGTTAATTAGCTTACGAGAGTTAGGGCGTCTACGTATGCCCCGTGATCCTGTATAAGGAAGATGCACAGCCTGGCGTAGCCCTTCATCCCCGCTAAATGGAGGGCAGTCAGCCCAACACGGGACTTTGCATTGATGAAGGCCTTGTGGGTCAGCAGCAGTCCACAAATCTCCTGAAAGCCATTCCCAGCAGCCAAATGGAGTGCCGAGCGGCCATCATTGTCAAACACATCCACCCTGGCATTGTTCTCGAGCAGGGTTTTAGCGAGGTCCTTGTGCCCCTTGTAGCAGGCTATGAGGAGGGGGGACCATCCCTTGGAAGACTGTTTGTTGAGTGCCCGCTGGCACTCCACCGGGGTGAGTCTGCTCAGCATCTCCTGCAAAATGTCGTTGTTCCCTTCTTTTGCCACGTAGTGGAATGCCGTCTCGTGAGTCTAGTCACAACAACAAAAAAACATTCAAATAAAATTTGAACTTTCTCTTGTCTTGTCATATTTGATTAGTTTCCTCCTCATTATGATCCTCACCTCTTTGGTTTGTCTGGAAACGGATGCTCCACTATCCAGCAGCAACTTGACTATTGCCCTGCCCATATCCTCCTTTTTCAAGTTCGCTTCACTTCCCTGCAACGTGATCTTACTTGTGTTGAGCCTGGAAGCGTAGTGAAGGGCCGTTTCCCCCTTGGCCGTCACCGAGTTGATGTACAGGGTGCACTCGGAGCTGCTCCTCTGCTTCTTCACGTATTCCAGCAGCTCCTTCACCACACGGAGGTGGCCACAAGCACATGCGAAATGGAGTGGCGTCTCTCCATCCTAAAAAAAATTAAGAAAATATATTATAATTACATTTAATTCTGTGTTCTTCAAACTTTAAAGTATTTTTACATTAATTTTTTTTTTAAATTAACCTTAGATTTTTGTTGAGGATTGGCCCCATCTTGAAGCAACAGCCTGATAATGCGAAGCCGACCATGTCGTGCGGCCACGTGAAGGGGTGCCTCTCCATTCTCCATCGTGATATTGGGATCCGCTCCGGACTTGAGGAGCATCAGCGCACACTTCTCCCCTTCCATCACTCGGGCAGCGATGTGAAGCGGCGTTTCCTTGTCCTTTCCTCCTACATTTCCGGTCAAACATACATAAAAAGCATGAGTAGGAGGAGATAATGCTACCGTGTGAATAAATCATCATCCGACTGACACAATGGAAGGAAGAAAAAAATAGGAGCACGCGATGAGCGAAACTCTTGCCCGCAACAAGTTTTCTTTTATTTTTTTTACCCACCTTTAATATGGACTTGAGCCCCGTAGCCGAGCAGCGTCTCAACGACATTCGGTCTCACCGCCTCCACGGCAATATGTAGAGCGGTGAAGTTTTCCTGGGACACGGAATGTAAATAAATCGATGTGAAAAAAACAAAAACAAGAGAATGAATGTTGTTATCATGTCATAACACGTCATCATATTTTATCTTGCTGTAATAAAAATGATAATGTTCATACATTTGTAACGGCATCCACTTTCTCCCCCTTTTCCAGCAGCTTACTGATCATGGCTGCGTGGCCATGTCGGGCAGCAATGTGAAGACTTCTTGCGCCACCCTATTCAGAATAAAAATTTACATAATCATTTGGATTCGCGTTATTAGTGCTGGATTTTGTGGATGTAACATAATATTTGTTTGCAATGGGATTCATGAACCTTGTTAGGCATCTGCAGAGGGACACCCTTCCGAAAAAGTGCCATGGCGGTTTCCGGGTGACCATGGAGGGAAGCAATGTGCATGAGCGTGCTCCCATCCCGCGTCCTCTCAAAAACGGAGACTTTAAATTTGTCCGCCAACAACTCGATTATTTGAGTGTGGCCTGCCATGGCAGCCATGTGGATTGGCGTGCGATCTGGAACGGTCGCAATTTAAAAAAAAATAAAATTAATGAGCTTTTTCAGTTATGATTTTTTAATTTAGATGATTGGATTGGATTTTACCTTCCTTATCCGTAATGTTAGGGTTGCCTTTACAAAGGTAGAAAAATTTGACGAGATTCTCGTCACCCAGTTCGGAGGCAATATGGAGGGCAGTCTGACCTATACCCTGGATTCCCATGATCAATAATAACAAACCACTCATATCGCAAACAATTCGCACGAACAATTTCCCTCCTTGCTTTGTCTAAATTAAAATGTGGAAGTGGCCTTCTTACATTAGCGGCATCTACATTGGCACCAGTGTCTACAAATATCCGTGCAACTTCCAAGTCACGCTTCCGGACGGCCACATGCAAGGGGGTGTCCTCCATAGGCCCTGACTTGGCCTTTAGCTGCTCATTCGCCTGATTTGTCAGCAGCTCCTGACACGCTCCACGAAGGCCCGTCTTCAGCGCCGTGAATATCGGAATCGCTCCGTCCTGAAGCAAACATAAAAATCACTCATTACCACAAATCCAAATATCATTATTATTTAATTTAATTGGTTTGGAGCATTATCTAACCGCATCCTTTTGAAGACGAGCATCCTTTGGCATGACTGCAAGCAAGGCTCGCAAAATGGACGCACTGTTCCCGGAAGATCTGGAGCATGCCACGTGGAGCACATTCTGCTTCTTTGGCTGCAATAGTATCAATCAAACGAATCATTAATTAAAGTAGAAATTAAAATAAAATCAATTATTTCGCAAGCATTGTTAGCTATTTTTATAAAAGTACCTCGGTAAGTACTTCGACATCAGCCTTCTTGAAAATGAGGAATCGGATCGTATCATCCCTCCCATGCAGTGCAGCAACGTGAATCGGGTACATCCCATCCTACGCATCCAAAATATACAACAATCATCATTATTTTAATTTTTTTTTATAATTAGCGAATAAATTATCCTCAAAATCAGCTTAACCCATAAGATTGTCATCAGGTAAAACATATTATGTGGAATTAAAAATTATTATATTTCCAGCTATTCATCTTCATTCCGTGGTGGCATGATTGAACAGCCGTTGAAAATGGGAATAATGCGCGAAATAGGTAGGGACGAGCATGAGTAATAAATATAGCTACATTTATAAATAAAAACACTCTTGGAATGTGGAACATTCCTCCAAACGTTTCCACCAACTTGTGATGGTTATCTTATAACTTATAACGGTAAGCTAGGGCTAACTCTGATGGAAAAAGTTTTCATTCAGTCTTGGGCTCTGCTTAATTCTTGGTGACTTTGACATCCAGATCCAGCACAAGTTATTATTTACTTATTACGCTTTCCCCTCCCCTTTCACTTATTAGCCGAGCAGGCATGCATGCATGGATTCATGAGTGTATATGTATGTATGTGAGTGAGTGAAAGCCTCGATCCTTCCATATTTTCTTTCTATTAAATCTTTGCTGGGCGAAATTTTTTATTTTTTATTTCCAGTGAGAAGCAACTGGAGCAACAAAACAAAATCTGGAGTGAAAGTAGGGCTCTGCCCTCATTTCCATTCGAGAAACCGGATACAGAGGCCGACCTGCTTCTTCGCCAGTTGCGTTGTTCTTTTCCCCCTTCCCTTTTTTTTAGCTTTTTAGCGTGCTGGCTCAACTCTTAAGTCAATCTCGGCAACAAAGACGGGAAAACCGTTCCTCCACTCCAAAAACAAAATTCAAGCAAGTCGTCGTGGACAATTTAAAATAAAAAAATTTACCTTTCTACTTCACCTGTTTTTTTTTTAATTATAAAAACCAGCTATCTTTCCAGCATTTAAATTTCTCCACTTTTGGGTTCAAATTCTACTACATAATCCATTAGGGCCAGATGTTAACTTTCTCTCCACTAAAAATATTATTGCTGCTTTCTCTTTTTTATTGCTTTTGGTGAATGAAATGGTCGTTATTGGGTCTCTTCCCTTCCCATAAAAAAACGCTCTCAATCTGTTTAAAATGGCTCTATGGCCTTTCACCTCTTTTTTATTTTATTTGCATGAGCAAGTAATTTTTATAGCTCTAGCTTATAGCCCCTTCCCGAACACTAGCCTACTACTAATGAGTATGCAGTTGAGTTGCAAAGGAATGCAAATGCAAACGCAAGCCACGTCACACGATCAAGTCCTTCCCATCAGATGATGGCTTGGCCGAGAGGGCTGAAATGGGATTAGACATTACAGCGACAGCGACTACGCTTTCAGCAATACACACACGGGCCATGATTTTGATGAATGTCTTCCAGAGCCAACGATCAATCACGGTTTATGATAGTAGCTTGCTCCTTTCAAAGAAACTCATTTTCCCCAGCGTTTTTGTGCTCACTCAGCCCATTTATTTCATTATTAATATTAGCTCGGATTTTTTTTTCCTTAAAAAAAATTAGGTAAAATCTGCTTCCTCTTCCCTTAGGTTAAGTATATGTCAAATAGCTATAGCATCAATAGAAATTCATTGACAAAGTGGAAAATAAAAGGAGAATATGTAAATTTGTTCCACAAGAGTGTATAATAATATGCAAAGGTGACACTTGAGTAAATGAATGCCACAAAATGGATTTTATATTGGTTGCTTCTCTATCTCTGGAGAAATTATTACAATCAATGACAGGGTTTTTAGTGGGCGTACTTTGCATACCCAAATTATTTCACTTGAATAAATTGAAATCTGGCTGATTTTGAATGACATGGGTATAATAAGCCTTGACCTAATCATCAGGAGAAATATATGACTTGCTTTTGCTTGCATTGTGTGGGCTCCTTTTCTTTTCCTGGTTTTTTTTATATAATTTCTAAGGACAGTCAATGAGTCATGGATTCCGGTCTCGTGGGCTTTAAATTACTGGCTATGGAAGTCATGTCATGTCATGATGAATGAGTCATGACAAATCAAAGCTAAAATTGGCACTCATTTATAGGCAAATATTTGGATTGCTGTGCTCATTTAAATTTAAGTGCCATTTTTATTTTTATATTTTTCAATCCCTTTGCAATTTAAATGTCATCAATGTGCTGCTGTGCTTGTGTTTGCCTAGAGAAATTTTCTCCGCTGATCTAACAACTATTTTTTGTGTAGAAGGTCCAGCAGGAAATGTAAAGCTTTCTTTTTATAGTCCACCAAGCACAATCTATATCGCCTCTTATTCTTCTTGTAAAGATATCCGAAATCAGGCATAAAAATACGTCACCTTCACCACTTGCAATAATAAACATGGCATGTGGAACTTGTACATGGGCAATTTCGTTGTCCCAATCATTTGGAGGAAATACATGACAGCCGTTGTGGATATAAAGCCTCCATCCACATTCCAAAAATAAATTCCCTTCGTGTTAACACCCTCCATGCATGA
>JAQIWX010000928.1:0-12598 GCA_034696785.1 Lepidocyrtus cyaneus | reverse complement strand
CGCAGAAACAAATGCGAAGACCCGTGTCCAGGTGTTTGTGGAGTAAATGCAGTTTGTCGAGTTGTGAACCACGTTCCTAACTGCGCCTGTTTTGATGGCTATGAAGGGAATCCCTTCCAGGTTTGCAGACTTCCCCCACCACCACCTCCTCAAACAACCCCGAGACCGAAGATTCAAGATCCGTGCGTTCCATCCCCATGTGGTCCATACAGCCAGGCCAGAAATGTTGTTTATGCTATCATTTTATACGAAATAACTTCATCAATCCACAAATTACTTTTTGATGTACGCCTACAAAAATAAATAGAATTTAAAATAAATTTGATTGTCCATTGACAATATGTTCTTTAGCAATTTGGAATCTTAATTCTGAACTTTAACCTTACTTGTGTGTTTAAAATTTGTATTATAATAAAGGTATGAATGAATTTTAAGCTTATCTTGGCTACTATGAACAGAAAACTGCAATAGCCTACTTAGAAATTATTGCTAGTATTGATAAAAACAATTAAAAGGCAGTTTGGACATTTTGGACAATTTCCCCCCCCCCCGATTTTATAAGTGTCAATTTCCCAATTTCCCGGGAAATACCGGTATTTCCCTATTTCCCGACACATGTATATTTCCCACTTTCGCAACACTGGATCTGAATGAGAATAAACAGGTGTTTACTTAATTATTATTGAATTACTCGTATTAATGCATGCCTGTTAATTTTGTTTGCATTTCATTTGCTAAATTCGCGAGTGTAATAAATGTTTAAATATTTAAATAAACTATAGTGACTAGCTAGTTGACATAGTTGGTAATTGCATAAAACTGGAAACATAATACATAATAATGAATTAAAGCTATTTGTAATAAAAGTAGAGCTATACTTACTTTCCTGTCACCAGCTAATTAAATTTAGTTAACAAGTTGGAGTCGACGTTTAAACAAACTTTATTAAGAAGCCTTGTAACATCATTAACGAAAGAACTCCCGAAAAATGTTTTTAGTTTCGCAAAATAAACCTGAGCCTTCCATAAACGGCACTGTTGCCGTTATAAATATGACCGGTGAAGCTGCTGCACCTTCGACGAAGCTTTCTACTTAGTTTTCCCAACGATATCTGATCGGATTCACTCGCATATTCTACTACGCCGGTTTTCTTCCCATACGATTAAGAATGAAGCCATCTTCAACGACACTCCCTCTGGCTCCTCCAAAACTGGAATTGGAAAGAAAGCGAAATAATTTTCAAACCGTGCTCTGCCTCACCATCCATTTCTTTTTCATCTGGACCTACATCTCCACCGCCTACTTCAACCTGTATGAGAAGCCCCCTTTCCAACGGGAACCCAATAACCTTTCGGGAAGCAACATTGAGAATTTTGGACCCAGCACTGCCCTATATTTGACCTACACGGCTTGGTTCCGTCCACATCGGTTTGAATTGCTGTTGGAACAGTCCCTCCACAGAAATTTGGGGGACAAGTCTGGTGATTCGTCGTGGTTCGAAAAATTCCAAAACTGGATGACCCTCGCACTCCCAGCTAGGGCTGCCACGGTTTTTCCGTTTCCGGTTATTTACGGTTCGGTTCGTTTTAGCAATTTTCGGTTCGGTTTTGATAAACGAACCGAAACGAACCGTAACCGAACCGAAAGAAACCGGTTTTCTCCCATAAGAATACATGCAATCTAATTTTCGTTTATCGGTTAACCGAACCGAAACGAACCGAAACCGAAAGTCTGCTAACCAAACCGAACCGTAAATCTGCTAACCGAACCGAAACGAACCGTGGCAGCCCTACTCCCAGCCATTCCCATCTTGGTGACTGTGCTGCCTCAGCTATATTCATTTGTTTTGGAATTGGTTTGGGATCTGCCCTCAAGCCCTGTCCATATTTTGAGGAGGATGCTATATTTGATGTCCATGTATTCCTCCAACGTAGGGCTTTACATGGAGAACTTAATATTTCACGGGGTCTTCCTCTGCTTTCGTGACAGGGCAAGGGAATTTATTCAGATGTTGAAAAATAGAGTTCATGGGGCGTTGGGAGATAATAAGGCTGAGAACTCTGAGGATGGGGAAGGTGGCATTATAAATGTCACCGATAAATTCCTGGAGCTGGAAACCTACATGAATGGGGTGAATGGGAGGTTTGGAGGATGGACTTTGATATTCGTCATCTTTACCATTCCATACTATGCCGTGAAACTGGTGAAGTTGATGAAGGGGAAGGAGTCGGCGCTGGATAATTTGCTGACATTTCTCTGCATATTTTCGACCGTGTTTTGGCTCATTTCATCGGCATATGTCAGCAGTCAGATAAGGTAAAAGAAATTATTTTAAAAATATTCGAATCTTATTTTAATTGTAATTAATTATTTTCCCACTAATATAGATTTGTGACGGCATGCGGAGCTGGCTGGTGGAAAACCGGAACTTTGCAAAGCTGACTAATGTTGAGCTGACGATGATCCACGGGTTGGCCATCCGGGGTAGAAACTTTTTTGTCATTTCATATCCCATCATTGGCACATTTTTTAGTTTAAGCCTCACCTGGGCATATATTGATCAGAGTAGCTAAATATTTAAGACAAATTGATGACAATTTAAATTTAAACACAGTCGTGACTTATTTATTTTAATTCATTAAATTATTGATTTTAACAGAAAGCTCTGATCGTGAGTCATGAGTACTACACCAGTCGATATTTGATCAACAAATTAAAAAATAATATACTATTTGCAAAGGAAAATAATTTTAAATTTTCTTCACAGCAATCTAAAACGTTTGATTATGGCATGGCAGGCAAGTTTTTTAAAGGTTCCCCTCACACATGCATCCGGGTAAATCAATCTGGATCAGCGAAACCGGTGGACGGTAAAAAATTCATTACGTCATCTAATCATGGCTGCTCCAGTATCCCTGGACGCGGCAAGTAAGAAAAAGTCTTCAATTTCATCTATGATCAGTATTCAAGTGTGTCAACCAACCACGCTTCCAATTCCGAATTCTACTAACAATGAATCATTTTCCCAGCGATACCTCATTGGCTTGACCTCCATCTGTCTACTACTACACTTACTTACTCCCCTTTCGCTTTATTTTGAGGGAATCCTCTCCCGGAAATGGAAGTGCTGCTGTGGAGCTTAGAAGAAATCAATTGCAAACTGTTCATAAATGAAATAAATACACCTTCTTTAACTAGATTTTTAAAAATACTTAATTATTGATCCGAATTTGTTTCGTTATTTTTTCAAAGGTGACTTGCGCCATGATCCTTTTGATAATATTATTGTTGGGCTGCCTCTCCATACATATAATTCTGTACCGGATACCCACATTGGAAGGAAGTCCGCTGACCCTCCTGGAATTGACGATGCTGCTCGAAGACTGGATTTCCACGCTGTATTGCATGTTCCAAATGTGGAGGAGTTCCAAATGTTTCCAATGGCTACTAATTGAAACCTCCAAGCCACATTATACCGGAACAATCCCTCAACCATATTCTTTGACGGAGAAGATCCAAAATGCTTTGTCGATCGGCTTGATTGCTGGCTTCCTTGTCGCTGATGTTCTGAGACATCATCAGAGTAATAACCAGGGCAACTGGATTTTCCTCCATATCACCGGAACCTCCAAAGTCTTGGGAGGAATCTGGGAACTGGAGATTTGGAACGTTTTGGGCCACTTGCTATTCTACGTCCTCACCTTGTGGAGTCACATGGACAGCATCATGTTCGTGGCGATGGCATCCGGTTATCGGGATCGGGCTCGAGAATTCATTCACATGATGGAAATGGAGACAGCAGAATCATCCATGTCGATGGAGTCCTCATTGGTCACGGAAAGAGTTTTTGGAGCTGGAAGCCTTCGTGGATGGGCTTAATGAAAGGTTTGGTGGATGGGTGCTAATTACGGTCATGTTCAACATCCCGTTTTTTGCAGATGTCCTGTCCAATTTGTTGAAAGGGAAGGAGCCGGCTTTGTTGGTTTTCCGATCTCTGTTGTACATCTTTGCCCTGCTGTTTTGGATGGTGACGACGGCCATGGTCAGCAATTGGGTAAAGAAAACACAAACTATTTTTCGGACAATTATTTATGCAAATGATCTAATAAGCAAATTAAGAATTTGTATATTTAGTATAGTTAACTTTAAACATTAAAGATTTCCAACTGCATGAAAAACTGGCTACTTCGAAGTGAAAACTACTTCTCCATCCCGACAAACCAAATGATGGTCTTATTGTCCAAAGTGACCCCAGAGGGGGTGGCCTTACGGGGTGGAAACTTCTTTGCCATTTCATACCCATCTATATACACATTAGTTAGTTTGATTGTAACGTATACATTTATTGATCAACGCAATTAACTTAACAACACAAAATATCTTCAAAATTAGAAAATAAATAACAATTATTTATGTCACGTATGAACAAATTCGTTCACAATATTCGTCTTCTATAATAACTTAACAACGATAACTGTGTTTGGGGTGTGGTCGAGTACAATTTCAAAATCCAATTATAGACATAGCTAAATAATGTTTGCAAAAATTTAACAACTGATTAACATCCCTAATGTCATTGGGTATTATAGACGGCAGTTATTCTACCATAAATTGTCATTTATCATCATATTCATCATCAGCTCATATTAAATGTTTTATTAGCGGTAACCAAGCTGATAGTGTGTGGCTGGCCTTGCATGGAAATCTAGCTAAAAGAGCAGCCATAGCCAGTTGAAAAAATGAACAAAGGCAATGACATCTGCAAGAGAAAAATTATTGACATGACCTTCGATTCTTAAAAGTCAACTAGGCAACGAAAATTACTTTTCTGTATCATTCAACGGCCTCCCCAAAAATTAGAATATTATTAGCAGGGAAGAAAAATATTAGTGTTTATGCAAAAGAACAACTTGTGTCCAGTATGTGCGGAGTTCCATGACATTGTTCAGCAATTTACTCCGATTTCGCCACTCATCAACTTTGCATGGAAACGTACATAAAAGTATAGGAATTTGCATGAAATGTTTAAAAAGCATCAGTTTCATCATCATGAGCTTGAACCTTCAACTTCGCTCCTGGTGACTGACTGACTGGACTGCGGATGGATTGCGAGTAAAAATCTACTGAGTCTCCAAATGTAACCCAACCTATTTAACCTAACCTAACCTATTTAAATACAATATAATCACTTAATTATCACTTAATTATCCCGTGTTTCAAAATTCTTCTAAAGTTAAATTGTCTTTAAATTGATTAGGTTAGGTTAAATAGGTTGGGTTACATTTAAAAAGTCACTTAAAACAACGGTTAGAACCACCCCCGAAGGAAACTTTCGAAAATCAATCAGTTTTTTTGGTTCTCAAAATCACGGTCCTCTCCTCAAGTCCTCAGTCTTCAAAATACCCTGGCCCCCTTCAATGTATGATCACTTTTCCTTCCAAGTTTAAATTAAAAGTAAATACTTTTTTTAATTAATATTTCTTCGCATGTTTAGTCAGTTAGAGGGAGCTGTGCAAGCTGAGTTTTATTTAGTTTTGTTTGAAACAAAAAGTTAAAAATTAAATTAGTTTACTTGACAGGAGATTCATATTTTTTAAGTTTGAACATTGAAAGTGTCGACTTTTTTTTTTAGTAATTTGGCCATAACGAGGCAACGGAGAATTTTTGGATTGAGAATTCATCTACCTGATTTCTCAAATGGAGAAGCTGTCAATCTCGGAGGACAAGGAAGCCCTTGATTCTTCATATGTCGCTGTCACAACTCCACCAATCAACTCCATTCAAGAGTCAGTTGCCCTTGCCGAGTCTTCCAGTGGCGCCATGAGAAGTGTCTCGGACTGGCTCGTGAATTCCAGAGCTTATTGAGAAGGGAAGACTGTCGGAGATGAAGATACAGATACAGAAGAAATGTTTGCCAGTAAAATTTTGCCCAAGAAATCCTTCAAGCAAAAGAATGAGGATGTGTCTCCCTCCAGTAAGCAGAATGAAGTAGTGTTCACCACCAAAGAAGACCCCATGAAGACAATCTCAACACCAAAAAGGAAATACGGTGGATATAAATCAGGAACTTCCTGGAAAAGCTTCGCTGCGTCTTCCCGGGAGAAGGCAATCCAGATCCCAGAGAAGTACGTTGATGACGTCGCCCCTCCACCAAAAGGCTTTCCAGGAAGGCTTGCTGACAGGAATGAAGACGGACAGGAATATTGGAGACGCTACCCTTGATAAGTTCGACGGATCCATAAAGTATTTATATAATTCATATTTGACATGATTTTTTGATTTCTCGATGAAATTTTACAGAAGGCCCATGGTTCAGTTGACAGCCTGTCGGGATAAGCACTTGGAGCACTGCAGATGCCAAGGGAAGGACGTGGACATTGAGATTTGTCGCCACAACTATGAGCACCACATCCCCGTGGAACAGTTGGCGGAGCATGAGGCGAAGTGTGAGTTTGACTCCATACTCCACACCTACCTGGTTCAGTGGGCGAAGGATGAGCGGGTTCGGGAGGCAATGGATAAAAGCTAAGGCCAATAATGCTCCACCGCAGTAATTAGTATCACTATTTTTCTTTTCAATTTAAATGGTGGTAATCAAGATGTATTTTTTTATTTAATGCGTGCTTATAGGTCTTATAGCGTACTAAATTAAGTTGTTATAAACTATGTTGGCTTGTATAGTTAGCTATAGCTAATTTTAGTTAACTACTGGGTACTTTAGAAATGAAAGTGTGTCTAACAGTTAGGAGGACGTTATATTGGTTGTCGATGATGCATTCCTTGCTGTTTATGTTTTGAAACCGATGCTGTAAAAATATGAATTGAATTAATTGGAGACGAAAATCTTACTATAGGTTTTTTTAATAAATTTATTTTATTTATTATGCTTACTGTCACTACTTCATGCAGATTTTAATATTAATAACGCAAGGCGTAAGTATATAATCCAATTAATAATTAAATCATCAAGTAATTATCATGGACGGACTTTGTTGAATAAAAATGGAAAGTGTGAACTGTTGAACTTTTTTAACTAGTTTTAGTGCAATTTGATTAGGTGTAATTTTCATATAATTAAACATAACTACATTTATTAACTATTGAGAACTGTTCTCACGCTGAATAAAACACGCGAAATTCCTGGGGCAACTTGATCGTCTCCATTTTAAAGCTGATTATTATATGAAAAAGATCGACGTATTCGAATCATGTAAGTCCGGATTCCAATCTGGGTCGAAATCTTCTCCTCATTCATTCCGATGGAGGCGGACGCACAATTTGATTATTCCTTTGATCGATAAATGTCCATGTAATACTTAAACTGATTACAGTCCCAATCAAAGAATAAGAAATGGGCATGAAATTCCCTCCCCGAAGAGCAATCCCATCTTGGGTGACTTTGCAAATGAAAATGGCCAGTTGTTGAGGGGACAAATGGGAGTAGTTCCGATACAGCCAGTTTTTCATACCGGTGCAAACCTTATTTCCAAATTAATTAATTATATCAGGTCAAGTCATAAAATAAAAATTAAAAGTACATATAATTATAATTAAGTTCAATTTAACTTTTTTTACCTAATTGCTTCCTCTGGCCACCGTACACAGCCAAAAGTAAAACGAGAAGGTGTACAAAAAGGTCAAGACATTCGCCCAAATCATGGACCCCTCCCATCTCAACAGATCCATCAGCTTCAGCGAATTGAATGGAATGCTGCTGACGAAAATCGTCAAAGCCCAGCCGCCAAACCTCTCATTAATCCCGTTAGTGAACTCCTCCAACTCGAGATACTTCCCGAGTACTATTTCCTGATGTTTGCTTTGCTCCACCCTCTCGATCTTAGTATCATCACTAACTTCCTCCTCAACCAAGTGGACAAACATCCGGGCTTTATCCCGGAAACTGAGGATCATGGTGTGGAACGAAAACAAAAGGACTTGGCCGGTCATGACTTGGATGTGGCATGCGACGTATAAAATGAGTCGCTTCATCACTTTCCAAAATCCTCCTCCATTATGATCCTCCAACCAACTCATTCCAAGGTGGAGGACATACCGCTGGATAAGTTCGGCGTAGGCGCCGTTGAGGGAGTAGAGGGCCGCCGGGACGGTGATGATGGGGGAGATGATGGCCAGATAATTTTGGAACTTCTCGAGAACAGAGTCAGGTTTAACTGTTCCTCCAAAGGAGGTGGTGGAGGTGGAGGAATGAAGCTGGCTCAAAACCCACACAAACCATTCGGAGCGGAGCCAGGCGGTATAAATGAAGTAGCTTGCGATGCTCGGCCCGGTGAGGAGTAAAGTGGCCATGAGGAAGGAGATAGGGATCCAATCGAGGAGGAGACATTGGCATGCAGGAGCACTCACGTCATGAACGAGTTGGATATAAACAGGAATGAATGGATTAATATGCAAGCCACCTAACAACAGTTAAATATTTTTACAACAAAAAAAAAACGAATTAGCTCTATGTAAGAATATTAATTTGCTTTGTTTAAAAAAGAAATTAGCTTTATGTTTAAAAAAAATTGCGATAAATATTTTTGTGCTTGACTTACGTTTTGGAAAACATCCCATTTCCGTTCAACCTCCAATCCTTGAATAGTTCCGCTTGACCTTCGGAGAGCTAATCGATATGGAAGGAATCCCATGCAGTACAGAACCCTTGTGTAGCCGATTATTTAGCGCTGTGAGAATAGTTTTGCCCTTTCCATATTTTTTTTTTTGTAAATCCAAGTTCAGTTTCCCTGGAGATTTTACAGTTTAGCTAGTTAAGCAAAGTAAGTTAGATTAAGGTTAGGATTGGAAGGGAGTATTGGGGATGGAGAAAAGAGGTTATTTATGTGGAGGTGGTTTCACTTTCACCTTGCTTCGTCCCGAAAACAACACTGGTGGGACTCAACAACAACGATGGATTGATGAACAATAGCAACAACAAGTTATTATGTACTTTTACTTTTTTATGCTTGCTCTTGGCTACTCGTTGCTTGCGTGACTTTGCCTTGTAAGTTTGGATTACGTAATGAGGTCTTACACAGCAGCAATATAATTTAGCCGAGCCAACTGAAATAGCCCAGAGCCAGATAAACTTACTCATAAGTGTATGGAGAAAGTCATCAGGGAGAAAATCCAATAAAGAAAACCAGAATCGTAAGTCATAGTCGGAGTGCAATCGCACGGGGAAGGACATGAAATATTTGACAATTCTATTGGACTAATGGATCGAGATGAATGTCCTTAAAAAGGCGGTAGATGTTGTTACTGTTGATTATGATAATGATGAGAATGAGATATAACTAGTTGATGAACTATTTGATACTTTGGCCAATGAATGCCGATGTTACTATTAATGACACAATTGTTCCGATTAGCGGGTACGTAATGGCAACGTAATTGAGACCCCGGAGGGCTACCACGTCATGGGTAACTTTGGACATCAAAATGGTCAATCGCTGCGGAGATATCCTTTCATGATTCTCCTGCAGCCAGCTTTTCATGCATTCACAGATCTTTAAAAAAAATATCCATAATTAATTAGATCCCATCGGAAAAGCATTTAGCTAAGTACATAATTAATTACCTCACCACACATAAAATTACTAATTAGCGAGAGAGAAAAAAATGGTAACAAATTAACTATTCCATACCTGATGGCTCGCATTCGACATCGAGCACAGCCAAAAGAAAGTCGCAAACGTGTACAAAAACGTCAGTAGATTCCTCGTAACCGTCCCCTCCCGCTTGAGCAGCTCCACCAGCTCACTAGAGTAAAATGGGACCGGTGAACAGGATGATGATGAAGAGGACATACCCTCCAAATCTAGTATTGACTTCCTTCGCATACGCTTCCAGCTCGGTGAACTTCTCAATCGCCAAGAATCGCTGAGAATTGGAATTGTCTCGCATTGCCCCGACCCATTCCATTTCCCTTATTAACTCCTGCCCCTTTTCCCTAAAGCCGAGAGCCAAACCTTGGAATATGATCATGGGCATGAAGCTGGCTAAAACGGTGACGAAGGTCATCCCCAGGAATACGAAACCTTCTACGAGTCCCTGGAACTTTCCAAACCAGCTCATCTTATCAAACCGAAAGTACAGAGCATCATTAGGATTCCCATGAAGGTGGTGGTAATTATGTTGGACGGAAAGCGTGATCAGAAAAGCCACTGTAGGGGAGATCGCCGACAATGTGATAATGTGGACTGCTCCTGATAATGTGGACTCCGCCAACAGCCACTGAAACCATTCCGGATGAAACCAGACAGTGTACATGTAGAAGATGCAGATGGATGGACCCTAATGAACAGAGTTCCGGAAAGGAAGGTCTCCGGCCTTCCCCGTACATATGATATGAAGCAATAAATGGAAAAGAGGAAGGTATGGATTGACAGACAAACAGCCTAGGTATTTTACAAAAGAAATTGAAGCTGTTAGAAGAAGTTGGTTAAATGGCTACACAAAACCTTTTGAAATATGTTCCGCTTTATTTCCACAATGTCCCTAAGCTGCTGCTTATGCAATCCGTTTGGTGAATCAAAGACAGACTTTATTTCCAATCGAAATGGGAGGAAGCAAATGTAATACAGAAGGCTCGTGTAGCAACTGGGGAAAGGATGTATTTCGATCGAATCGATCAATTGAGGACACCATTTTGAAATGTGGCTGTTCAACCTTCAGTATTTTCATGGTCGATTTTGTGGTACTGTGAGAGAAAGTTCCTCCATCACTTTTAATTTGGAAGGTGAAATGGTGAAGAAATTTTCCTGATTTGAATTCATATCTGCATTCATGACAATGATAAATTGCTCATACTTGATGGACCCTTCTGTCTACAGCCATGTAATTGGGGGTGTACGAAGAGTTAAATGGGTTCCAACATGCCAGCCCAAGTTATTTGTTATTGTAAATACTATGCAATTTCTGAAATTATTGATATTGATTATTAATGAGTATACTTACTGATTTAACCAACAAAAGTAACTCAAGGTAACAAAAGTATTTTTGTGAACAAGCTAGTTTAATTGATTGAAGTTATCCAACCAGATACAGAATGTCAGAATCGGTTATGTTAATGAAGTGATGAGTTACTTAAGTGAAGTAAATTAATTTATAGGCATCTGGATTTGGATGCCGATAAATGTTGAAGGTCAACTCTCCACATCATCATGTTTTCAATTCCAAAACCAAATCATATCTTCTCCGTGGCCACGTCAGACTTGGCCGCAAATCTTGTTAATATTTGCATATGAATATGAATTATTATGAATTGGATAAGTAACTATTAGTTTTCGGTATAAATTGCCTACTTTTCCACCCCGACGTATTTGTCTTATCCTCCCCATCAAAGGTCATCAATAAAAGGCAAAGTCATTTACATTCCATCTTCCAAATTCCCATATTAACAAGTGCATTCACCAGTTGTAAGGGCCACAAATAAATTCAACAATGAAAACAAATGAATTAGGTAGGTATTTTTTCTACAGGTAGGCATTCCAAAAGGTTTTGCAAAAAAGGACTAAATCTAATCTTTCACGATTTGACTATGCCACTATGCGGCAACATGAATAACATAGCTTTCGGGAAGCATTTTATGTAGTTGAGATTTTAATGCAGAGAGGTATAATATGCATACCTATTTAGTTTGAAGGAAGCATTATTCATTCGGGGTGGACAAAGGGATTAAAAAAATTGAATATTTAAGCCGAGAGAGATGGCTTGTTAAAAAAATTTAATGAAGCCCGTAACATCGCTTTGTTAGCAGCCGGATATTTGTAGAATGACGAGAAGTAAAAAAAATTATTATTCCATAAACTCCTAAGCAAGAAACAACGCACTTGTTTTAATTCTTCATTTTTTTCATTTGTACTACATTTGGCAAACTACTTTCAATGTTTACGACTAAAGATAAGCCCAGCAAATTAGACCCCAAAGGTTACCTAAATGCCTTGAAATTGCCAGCAATTCATTTTGTAGGGTCTAAAAATATAACTATAACAATGAAGACGAATAAATTAGGTGGGTAAGCTAGTTTGGATAAGTCTTAACCTTATCAACATGTCGCTCCGTCCGTGATTCTCATTCTCGTCGTAGCTTTAACCTATTTCATTTACCCTGCATTAATATTACCACCGTCTCTGTACCTGTACCCATCTCAGTTTCCTTTCAACATCCCATCATAATCACAATCAGGAAAATTCATAGTGTCAAATATTTAATTTTTCCTACACAGGTTTAAAGTATTCCAAAAGGTTTTGCAAAGAAGGGACTAGACCTAAACGTACGATTAGATCGTTCACCAACATGGTTGGCTTGGCAAGCCTTTATGTAGTTTAGATTTTAATGCAGAGAGGCGTACCTATCTTCCTTTTGACTGACGAAACGTTCATTCGGGATGGAAGAAAGGGATATGTATTAAAATAACTATTGAAGCAGAGGGAGATCGCTTGGTAAAAGATTAACTAAAACTAAAATCACTATCGCTGGGTAGCTTGTCTCTGAGGAAAGCCATACGATCGGGCACACTCCCTTGACGGAGGAGGCGTGGCCACAACTTATCCTGTGGGGTAGAGGGGTGAGGATCAAATGCAAAAATAACATTGAC
>JAQIWX010000927.1:0-12604 GCA_034696785.1 Lepidocyrtus cyaneus | reverse complement strand
TGATTAAAGCTCATTAAAAGTGAGCTATGAAAAGAGAAAAGACTTCTTTTGAAAACAAATAATCTCCCCTGTCAAAATAGAAGATTATTTTAAATCGAAAAAAAAACAACCTTCCTATTTCTTAGGTCTTCTGTTCTTTCAACAAAAGTTCTTTAAGCAAACAGACAGTTACTCGTCATCATAATCATTTTTAAGAGGACAAAATCCGCCTAGGTACTTAATTTTAAAGGAGTTATGAAAAAACTACGATGACATTTTTTTAGAGCCCTCATTATTAATTCGGATGCAGAGGATCGGACTATTCATGCCATAATAATAATCTACTTGACTTAAATTCACTTTTAACTGCTTACATCATTGCTTATGATCTGGATCCGATAACTCTTCGCTTTTAGTATGGCTGGAGGATATCGTTATATACAGGGCGGACCCCTTCATTTTTCTTCCAGGGTTTTAAATGGGAAAAATACGTGCAATTTTGAAATTCCTGAAGGAGCATCTGAAAGAGGAGGGTTTTGGATTTATTTAAAATTTTTGCAAAAACAAATCGCAAATTCTCTGTAAATTTTTTAATAATGGCGCCTCCTCTAATTAGAATTTCCTTGTTAAAATTTTTGGAGGCCGTAAAAATTTTAATAGTAGCCGGTCCCATAATTGACGTTCATAAATATTATTTTTAAAAGTTGTCTTGCAAGTCAAGTCAAGTCAAGTCAATCCAAGTCAAGCCAAACCCAACCGGAGTCAATTTAAATACTCTCAAGTCAAGTCAAGCAAGTGGATTGACTTGACTTGACTTGGATTGACTTGCGGTTTTCCCAATCCAAAGTGGATTGGGCGCAGCTCTAGTAATCGCAACCGACCTGCTGGAATCGTTGCCAAACTTTCTATGGATTTTAAACGATCCATCATATCCATTTTGGAACACCGGCTGTGTAGATTATTCCATTTCCGCCTTATTCAAAGTTATAGTCCCGGGGATAGTCTTCATGCAAATTGTCAATTTCAACCAAGCCATTCTAATCTACATCTACTGCTATGACTCAAACGGTGGATTTGTTACAATTCAGACAAATGATTTGAAATCGATGGAAATGAGGATTGGATACGAAGTAGAGAAATGTAGGAGTGCAAATGAAATGGATTCCTTCCGGGAGTTCTGATGGGGATGACAACTACGTTTTCACAGTTATTTTTCGAGATTTTGCCTGCTTGAAAATCAGTCAACGAGTGGATGGAATATTGAAACCGTTTGAATGGTACATTTGGCTTAATGCTTATATTTTCAAGTGTGTCTGTCGCCGGAATCTTCACCTGGAGAAAGTCACTGATTGCTTCTAAACGCTTTAATTGTTGTGGAACTGAGAATTGGAAAGACTTGGTTCTCCCTAACTAGCTTACTTCTCGATCAACCTGCGACGATAACTACTGGGGCAAATAGAAACAAATCCTTTCTAATGGGAGTCTGGTTTCTGTGGAGCTTTTTGGTCTTGCTCATCTCCCAAGGTTATCGAGGCACGTTGTTTTCCTCGTTGACATCTACCTATGAACCGGAAGTTCCTTCCACCTTGGAGTCCTTGCTGGATAGCCAAATCCTGATCGGAACAAATCAGCAGTGCCTTAGTGGCAGTGGCAGTGAGTATATATCCTGCTTACACGATATAGTCATTCCTGGCATTTTAAAAGTGGAAGGTCATCTGAACACATTTGGCCTACTTTCCCATTAAAAATGTAAATGTGACGGTTAACCACAGTAACGTCGTTCCAATTCCCGAGAAATTCGCAGTGCTTGACGGGAAAAAAGCAAGTGAGGAAAAACAGCTTACTGAGAATATTCAGCCTATTTTGGTTATCAAAATCCGTTCCTGTTCCTTACTTTGGCTACACCGCATTTGCCACAATTTATGGGAACTACTTTTATCCCATCCTGGCTAGAAATTTCGCAGGAATTCATGAGTCCGGCTTGGTAAATGTATGGGATCGTTGTCACTCAGATTGGTATAAGATCTCGATTTTAAATAACATGCGGGATTGGTTACATCTAAATAGCTCAAATGTGGATTCTGGAACACTTAAAAGAAAATACATGTATTATTTAGGGGATCCTGATAAGGACGGGGAAGATGTAAAGACCAAGTTTTCCATGATTTCTAGTAAAGTATACCTGGGCATTTTATATTATTGGGTGGGGAGCATTGGATTGAAAATTATTTCATTTTTGGTGTAATTACTGATAATGGGGAGAAACAGAAGGACAAAATCAAGTGGAAATGTTTTTGATTTCAAAATCGATGATAATTGCAGAGTTTATTTTAGGAATTCCAACAAGGTCAAAGGGTTATCAAGTATATGCATTATTCCACTCACATGTTACAAACCCATCCACCATCCACGTTTATACTTGTGATAAATGTCCAAAGTAATCAAATAAATACGTATTAATCCATTTGTTATTTAATATTACATCGCCGCATTTTCAATTTGCAATCATATTTAAATAATTTACATCTTCTCATTTTACATATTTAGTTACTTTCACATGGCTATGGAGGGAAATGTGTACGTTACATATATAGTTTTTCAACTAACAATTTCGGAATGTGTTCAGTCGACGCTATCAACGTTATGGATCCAAGAGTAACAACAAAGTTTAGAGACGATATTTCTAATAGTGGTCATAATCTTATAATATAGTTTTCATTTTAATACTTAACGGCAAAATTCCTTATTTACAGTAATCAATTTCAGAAAAGAATATTTGTTCCGATTGTTTCGTTCCCCTTCTGGTAAAACTTTTATTCATAACAAAGCAAATCCCAAATATGATCCGTAGGCTGCAAAACTGGATGTGTCCAAATAACGACCTTTCGCCGGTTAGAGTTGTTCTCATCCACCGTATATGCCATGAGATAACCGTTGAGTTTGGAATGTTTCAGCTTCACCTTGAGCCCATCAACTTGCTCCACCACCCAGTTGAAATCGGTCTCGGCACATCGGACGCTGGGGACCTTCCGAAATTCACTAGGAGGCGTTGTCCCGCCAATTCGCTCATCCAGATACTTCTCATCTATGCTGGAGTCATCCACTGCAATATTATAAGTGACCTGGGAATCAGTGACCTTGTAGGTAATCCGGAAGCGTCGCTCGTCCCCTCGTGTTTCACCGGTTACGTAAATGTTCCTCTCGTTCCCAGAACTCCCAAGGTAGTCATTGGTATCGGCGTATAAACTCTGGTCGACTCCCGTTATCGAATCCCGAACGCTGAAATAGCAGACGGAACTCCAGAGTAGGGCCCGTTGAAGCTGAGGCACTTCCGCGCTCAGGTTCTGAAATCGCTCCCTTGCCAAATCGGAAGATGATGTATCCAACTGATCTATAGTTTCCTTGATGTTGATAGCCACCAATAGCTGGAGGTCTCCACTAGTCTTTGTCAAATCTAGCAGTTTTCCCAGGGCAGTTGCTTTATGAATATTTCGCCTTAGTGCAGCGATGAATTTATTCACAAGGGACAGCCTCGTGGGGTCGTCTCCATAAACCTTTTCTATCAGCTCTGGGAGCAGCTCGTCAAACATGTCGCCGGCCCTTTCGGTCCTGGGAATAATTGAAAAGTCTAACAGTGCTGTATAGTTATTTAGTTCAACCAGTCTTGCCCAGCTAGTTATAACAGCATTCATATAGAGTTCCGTTTTGTTCTTCAGTTCCACTAATTCCGGAGGTCGTGATGACTCGTCGGCATCTGATATCTCGACTTGGAGGGCCTTCCGTAGCACGACGATTCTATTTGTGATTAGGTGACCAGCGTCCATGACAAGCTGAAACCATTTCTGGTAGGCCACCAACCGCTGCGGCATTGTCCGCAAGACAGTTAGAGCAAAGCCGGCAAGGTTCAGACTGTATTCGTCATCCGGATACAGGGCTTCCATTACCAGAGGTATGAAGGTGTTATTGTTAAGGAGGTGGAAGTACGCCTCACCTTCAGTCAGCGATGTTGGCTTAAGCAATGCGGCAAGGTGCCTGACACGGTCTGCTTCAACAAGCGCCCTCATGTTTTCGACTTGGAGCAAGCGCTCGTCCACAATTTGTTGGAAGCATTCCCACCGCCTCGCCAATGAGATTGGGAGGACTCCGCCTCTCGCCTCTTCCCACAAGTCAGAAAGAAGGGTCCTCAGCTCATTTTGGAAACTCTGAAGCC
This sequence comes from Lepidocyrtus cyaneus, assembly GCA_034696785.1. Classification (NCBI taxonomy): domain Eukaryota; kingdom Metazoa; phylum Arthropoda; class Collembola; order Entomobryomorpha; family Entomobryidae; genus Lepidocyrtus; species Lepidocyrtus cyaneus. Next base: position 8,415 of record JAQIWX010000927.1, on the reverse strand, counting down.
TATCAATTTGACCGGGAAGTTGATCCGGTGTAATGATGATGGCGTCGGGGAGACCCTGGAGGACTCTTAGCTGGGACGTGAGAAGCATCGACGCATGGGATATTGCTATTTCGCATTCCTCTTCAGAGAAATATACTTCCAAATTAGTGAGGTGCTGGTGCCAGCTCAGCTTCGGGACAGGGGTGCAGCGCGGTGGCGCCTCTCTGGATATCGCGAGTTGCGCATCCAGCAAAAGAGCTTCCAAAACTGATTGTAAGTCGGCAGAAACTTCACAAGCTTGAATTGTTGCACAAGGTTGTCCTGTATGGATAAAAGTATTGATCCAAAAAATTATATTGTAATTAATTCTCGCAACTGCACTAGTGCACAATTTGCTAAAATATTACCTGCATCTCCAAAACAAGAGGGAAGTAATAGTAAGAGGAAGGGTATCGTATATTCCTGAAGCAGAGACATTTTTTAAGTTTAATGTTTTAATTCTGAATTTAATTATTATGCTCTCGGGCGAGAACGTTCTCGTGTCTAAATTTATTGGAATTGTATTAATATCTGCCTTAAAGTTCTCATGTCGGATGAAGTTGATTAAAAGATGAGTATCAGGTGGACCGCTGGAAGGTCATGGCTGCATAAAAAGGATAACTTTTTGATGATATTAACGCAAAATGATAACGAACAACAAACCAACTGCGTAGATAATTCCAGATAAGGAAAAACAGCCTTAACACTGCAAGTATAATTAGCATCAATATGCATCATCCATCAACTCAGCTTTCTCCTGACAAGCGACATCCATGTAGCGTATGCTAAACTGTAGAGAACTAAAATCACACCTGTAACAATAATTTGAAAAGAAATTTTATTCGTATATCATAACAATAACATTTTTTTCGATGTGACAAGCAAAATGATTTTTATTATTTAAAATCCTTTATTAAGAAAAATTCTAATTTATGCTTGGAGACTATCTTCGTTGACAATGAATAAATAATTCAGGATTTAAATGTTGCAGGGTTCTTTTTCTGGAGCCAGCTTGTCTTTAAGCCATGCGAAATCCAAGACTCCCGAAATGAATTCTTCCTTTTCAGCCAGCAGAATTAAGTCGGTTTTATTGACTTCTGAATCCATTCCCATTGCAAATATATATATGTCGGCATCTCTTAATTCTGAAGCTACCGCTTCAGCCCTGTCGTCCACTGTAAAGTTGCCCGTAGTAAGAAATACTATTCGTTTTGTTCCTTTGGTGGTACGTCGATCAAACTCGGTTTTGGCTGCACGTAGGGCGCAGTCACTGCGCGAGTGGGTAATATTCCGATACACCGCATCAGTGATTTTTTTTGCTCGTGCAAAATCATTCAATTCTTCGTCCAAGCCGAAGACCAATTGTGTTTCGCATTGAGTAGACCCTCCATCACTGTAGTTTACAATGAACCCAATCCTGTTGTACTGATATTGAGTCCAGACTGCCGCCGTTGGGATAATTACGTTATTTTTGGCAGTTGGGAATACTGTGTTAACCCTCAATGACGACTCCAGCACAACAATCAACTCGTTAAATCTGTCGCAAGCTGGTGGAGGAGGTTCAGTTTCATTTCGTGGTCTCACCTAAAAATTAAAGAAAGCAGCATTTTTTCTAAAAAATTGTAACGTTTGTAAAAATATATAATTAGCCAATCGTAAGCCGTACCTCGCATATTAAGCCACGCTTGGAAGTGTCACCATAGGTGTACATCTCCCAATTTGTTGCATCCGGTTCAGGATTCTCGACTTGCTGGATAAACACCTTAGCCCTATCATTCAGCATGGAGGGCTCCCTAGCCTCCCAGGGAATCCAGTCTCCAATTGGTTCTCCGCCAGACCAAACGAAGCTGTCACCCCGGTCAAACTTTGCATTAGTCCAGAAATTGGTGAATTTGTCGTCTCCCGTGTTGTGCTCGACAAGGTACAGCAGGTGGTTGGCTTCATCGGCGGACTCGATATCGACAAGAGTTCCGTCTGTACCGAAGGTGTCGTTGCAAAGTTCAAATGCTTCCCGCCACGTATGCTGAGGGGAAAATATAGGAATAATTACGTGACAGTTAGCCAGACTTGCTCAACTAATTAATATGTGCCTTACATCAACCGCAGTCGTGAAGTAGCTACTCTCATTGTAATTGTTAGAAAAACTATTGCCTCTCCTGGATGGAGCGCTTCCCAAATAAGTAAAACCTGGAAATGAGATAATTATAAAAAACAAAGTTGCAAAATGAGAGATTTTTTTCTCCTGTATTTACGAACATGTTATCCATACCGCGGAACATGTCCCCTGGAACCAGCTTCCCCGGCAAGGAATATGACCCAGTAGCCCATGGACAAAGGAGGAATATAAGTGATAAGCCAGTCACCCAAATAAATCCCAACACGTTTGACCTTGATGTCATTCTTATTAAAATCGTCAACTTGCTATATAACGTACAGAGCATTTGCACTTAATAATTGAATCTGGATATTACATTCGAACCTTGCTTTTATAGCTTGCATAAAGCATCAACTGTTGGCATTGCATATAGCTTATCTTTTTCTCGCATTTATGGGAACCATATACAAGTCACTGCTTAAAAATAAACATCAGCAAAATGATATGATAATGATAATGAGTTTAGTGTTTAAGCAAGACAATAAGTTTTTAAGGATTTAGGTAATCATTTTATCGCACCAAAGTTAAATTTAGGATCAATGTTTCAAAGCCTTGGACTTTACTTTATTAGACGTTCCTTGTTGTCCAGAGCTTAGGAAACTTTTAGGTTCGGCCAACAACCTTCTTTACAAACTAATTACATGAAGTCAATTGAGTTAGCTAAATTAACCGCTTCTCCCATATAATTAACTTGCAGTAATTGTAAGCTGATCTGGAGCAGACTGTGGAATTCGCTTTTATTCGCATCAACTCAAAATGAGTCTGAAGAATGATTCCCTGAAAATGCGTAGTCACCAATTTTAGATGAAAGCACAATTTGTTATTGATTTTCACAAATTAAAGGTCGTATGATTAGCAATCTCTAATCATATCTATCATCTCACCTCACATGTATTACAACAACGCGCATGAATTATCATAAAAATGTTTCCCAACTTTCCCAGACTGCCTAATCGACCAAAGGTCTGCTTCAGGAATGTCTCCAAATGAATAAAAATATGGAAGGATAAATGATGTTGTAATACAGTCCAGTTCGACTTTTTTATCTAACCAACACATACAAGGAAAATTTTAGGCGTAATAGCAGGACTAATGACGGTTGCTTGATGAGTAATCCGTGTTTTATCATGAATCATCACTATCAAGTACTATGTGATGGGGGAAAAGACCAATGGATCGCGAAAAACTACCGCAATAATGCGACTGCGAAGGTTTGTCTTTGCAAGAAGGATGAGTGTAACTCCTCTTCCCGCTCGGCATCAACTATTTTCTAACCATTTTCCAGACCGGGTTGGACTTTGTCTTCAAAGGGAAATTCTAGAATTGAATATATACCTTACTAAATATGTGCAGGTAAATGGAATAAGGTCCACCTTGAAAAATAAAAATTTAAATTGGGAGCACATGTGTCATTCGGTTTTCATATGTCATTAGTCTGGTGATCAGGATGGTATAATTTATATCGAGATTGACCATGTAATATGATAATAGGCCGCACTTGCTCAAAAAATGTTGATATGAGTTTACTGGAAAAGAGAGTTTATCAGTAGATATAGTTTATAGTGTTATTTCATGTTTGTGAGCCTATTATCCCATCCCATTGTTTGCAACATCTAAGCTCAATCGATATTAAGCAGCAACTGGTGGATTGGTATTGACGGACAAGGTCAAAGATTAATATTGGCCAAGCATGATGATAATGGTATGTTATTGAACTAATTTGCAAAAAAATGTTAGAGATGCCCTTCAATTACCTTCAAGTTGTCAAGTTCCAGAGGACTTGTGGAACGTTTTGCATGAAATGAGTGACCAAAACGATAAGTCAGCTTTCAATATGGATTGCGAAATTATGATATTTTTTATTTAACTTCTGCCAGGAAATGCAAGTAAAATAGACTTTAATTAAATTTGACTTATTAGGTTATAGAAAAATTGTTTGCATCATGATCATAAATATCATAGCTGTATACTCAAGCGAGGCTAAAGGGCTCAGGCCCTTCATTCCAGAGCACGTTTTCAGGTCCTGTGATGGCTTCACATCACCGACGCAAGTACAGACCATTTTTGCCGAGTTACAGAAGCTGAACCCGTCAATTGCCACCAAGCACTCTTTATCGGTGGTGCATCTATCTCCAAGCTTTTTGTCTTCCCAGCAGCTTCTTTCAGATTCGATTGTCCCGTTTCCACAGTTGCACCTCCCAAGACTGCAGATTGCAAAAGGACTGACCCCAACTTGGCATTCCTCGTGTACGGCACATGTGCCACCCAAAGAGGCCCGGAAGTAGCATTTCTCAGCGTATTCCCCGAACCTTTCCCCGCATCTGCAATAGCCATACCTGCACTCTGAAAGCTCGTTTATAGATACGGTACATTGAATGTTCTCCGAGCACGTGTCGTTCAGACCGGAAGCTAGCTAAAGGAAAACAACGATGAGAGGTTAAAGTAGTTAGGGTAGTGTTGATTTACGTTTAAGTTTGGATATTCTCTTACCCTAATGCAATTTCCCGGATTCCTCTCCGACTCAATAAATGAGCCAGATAGACAAGAGCACTTTCCGACGGTAGTCCCGTTCGCAGTTACGCAGTCAGTGTTCGCCGCATGACATTGAACGGTTTCCTCGCAAGCGTCACCCACCGAGTGGGCAATTAGCAGACATTTTGTTCCTCTCGTGTTACGGATAAGATCTCTTGCAGGATCGCACTGACAGGTTTTGCTTAGTTGATCGCAAAGTGTTCCTTCGAGGGCAGAGCATTGGAGGTCGTTGTCGATGCTGCAGGATTCGCCGATGTGGGAGGCCAATGGGATGCACATTTCCTGGCCGCCAGGTGCAGGTGAGTAACCATTGTTGCATGAGCAAACAGAGCCATTCCTGGGGTATGCTGGGTCGATTGGCAAACAGCCGGCGGAGTTCACGGGAGGGATGTGGGTGCACTGACCGTTGTCTTCGCAAGGTTGGTTGAGTACGGACTTTGGAACACATTTGGTCCTGTCCGCGGATGGATTGGTGTTCGTCAGGCATTGGCAAGTGCCACCGATACATTGTGCCAACCCTAGGTTGACCTGGCATTGGTCAGTGGATTTGCAGGGGTCACCAACGATTAATGCCTTTCGCAGGCATTCGTCACTTCCCGGTCCGGTGATTGCTTCGCTCTTACAATCGCAGACGGTGTCCATACGGCCTCCAATGTATTTCTCCACACAGTCGCTCCACTCCCCCGGTATCCCTTGTTGACATTGTGAGGCCTCTTCACAGTGTTGGTTTAGATTGTCAATGACTGGCAAACACTTTCTGTGATCGGAGCTAGGAACGGTTGTAGTAGGGCAGCTGCAGTATCCGGAAGTAGTGCAGACGGCTGTGTCTACGCATTGATTGGAATCCTCGCAAGATTCCCCGATAAGAATATCCCCTATCAAACATCTCGTTTTATCTTCCGATTGAACGGAGCCTGGGGTGCACCCGCATATTCCATTTTGCTCGCACCGACTTAGGCTTCCAAGGTTGGCCCTGCACTGGTCATGGATGACACAGTTATCTCCAACTAAGTTTGCTTTAGGGAGACAAGAATCACTTCCCGGGATCTCAATGGCGTCCGTCGTGCACTGACAGGTGGAGGTGCCCACGATAGGGTCTCTATAACAGGTGCTGTGACTTCCTGGTTTCCCAAACAGGCATTGTCCTTGCTCCTCACAAGATTCCCCCAGAGTGGTGGCAAGTTTTAGGCACCTAACCCCATCGGCACTTTCTATAGCAATGCCCTCTTTGCACATACAGCGAAATACTTTGCTGCACTCCGCCAAGTTCCCTAATTTTGCCTCACATTGTTCATTCCTCAAGCAGTCTTCCCCAAGCCCTGCTTCCAGGTAGCATTTGTTGTCTACAGGAATTGCGGAGGTGGTGCAGACACACTGCCTGTTCATGCAGACCGTGTTGGCGCCAATGCCAAGTGTACATTGACCGGTTTCTTCACAAGTCCCGTCGAGGTTCTCCACCTTATGGAGACATTTTGTCTTGTCAAATTTTGGGATGGAGTCGTCTACTCTGCATGAACAGATCTCGCTGGTGCACTCAGCGTCGTCTCCCAGATTTGCCGTGCATTGTAACGGGTATGTGCAGGAACCTCCAACTATGTCGGCCTTCGTCATGCACTGGTTGTTAGAGGCTTCTGGTATATGAACAGCGGTGGGAACACAAAGGCACTGTGAGCCACTGTCACCAACAGCGCAACTACTTTCTCTTCCGAGATTTCCTTGTGTGCACTGCGGAGTTTCCTTGCAGGATTCACCGATGGCGTTGATTATTTCGAGACACTCCCATTTGTCGGCAGATGACACAAAATCAGTCTTGCATTTGCAGACTTCGAAGAATGGATCGCAGATGGAATTAGCGGGCGTGCAATCGGTATCTATTTTACAGTCGCCGTCGATTGGAATGTCTTCGGATGCAAACATCGGCACCAAACAGAAAAAAAGAAGAATAAAAAAGGCCATTTTTTAAGTTCCTAAAAGGACGTCAGGTGCAATTAGTGAGCAGATTGCACTCCACCAGCAGACGAGTAGTTAGGTAAAGAATGAATGATTATTAACAAGGATGTAATCAAGAAAAATATAAACTTCTCCTTTAAATGCTGGTGTTTTATTTGTTAAAACGGTAATCATGATGTGACAGTCAGATTAGGGAACCCTGTCACTTGGCAATAAAAATAAGCATGTGCTATGCATTCTAATAATAAGGGTGAGTCTATGTAGTGAAGTTAAAAGTTACATTTACACCGCACCGCAAACGGCACATGCCATGCTGCATTGTCAACATTTCAACCCAAGGCTGAAAAAGTTGTCACTCATTTTATGGGGATAATTGAAAGGGGAAATGAGCACGAGCTGGGATTATCTTCCATCGATCAAGGAATCGTCCTTAGGGGAACAAATCTGAATTTGGGTGAATATTTTGTAACTGTTTTTATCAGCAATGTCAAATGATGGGATCCGGGTCAATGATATGCGTCAATCATTAACGTTTATCGAATATTCTAAATAGAGATTTAAAATGAAATCAAAGCCGAATAAACATTTTCAGTTAAAATGATCAATTATTCCAAGGGAATTCCCTTCCCTTCACCTATTTGCACTTTTGCCACACAAATTATCCTCCACGCGCAGGCTTGTTTTATCGAAAAATTCCCATGGCTTGTCGTATGTTTGTTAACCAACTCATACATTTTCAGCTATCCATAAAAACTTATTTTGAGATCGACCATGGCATAATTTAAAAATGTAGTGCAGAACATGGATTGAAAACTTTACCGTTAATGATTTTGTTATCGTAAATTCGGTACTGCAAATTCAAATCCAATGAATATACAAAATATATCTTGAATTTCATGTACGAACAAAAACAGGTTTAACAGATTTTAAGATGTTAACGCGTTAACAGACGTTTTAGCAGACGAATACCCGCGGGGTATGCTTACAAATAATGAATGCTTTCAATTCGAATGTGCGAAACTGTGTGGTTTAGCCTATTTCAGTTCACATATTCCATTCAACTTTGATGTTCTTTGAATATCTAACTGACAAATTAATCGATTTTGTAAAATCATCCCTCATCAATCAGCCGTGCCAAGAAGACTCTTTCAGCTTACTACTTTATACATTACTTTTTTAAACTGCTGGGAGAAGAACATTAATTTTAGATGAAATCGGTGAGTTAATTAAATTATGACGGTGCTGCTGTTCCGGAACGCCTAATTCATTGTTAGTAATCTATATTTTGATACCGGTATACATAGCATACGATTCAGATAGATGGTAGTATCATTGGACGCGTCACAGGGCATCACCTCCTAAATCACTTACCACTTTGGTACCATCTTCCTCCTATAACCATTTGCCCCTGCTGCCCTTTCCCCCTTTATCCATTGGCCCATGCGGCCCTTTCCTCCTATTACCATTTGCCCATGCTGCCATTTCCTCCTATTACCATTTTCCCCTATTACCATTTACTCCTTGAACGTTTTACTCATAATTTCCCCTTTTCATAACTATAACTCTTGATTACAAACAACCTGGTTTATTTTTGCATTTATAAAAATGCGGTATATTATAATCAACTTTAAATTTCTTAACTAAACAATTTAAAACAACTTGGCAATCAATGTTTTAAGAAGATTTTCTCGTTAAGTCTTCGGTACAAGGTCATAATAAATTTTTATAAAATAATTAATAAACAAATACAGAAAATTAAT
>JAQIWX010000926.1:0-12610 GCA_034696785.1 Lepidocyrtus cyaneus | reverse complement strand
AAGTAGTAAACTATTCAATTGTTAAGTTAGTACATGTAATTGCGCATCGCACCAAAAAGACTAACGATTTAGTATTATAAGTACGTAATGTTTGCATGTAGGGTATGTATGCACTGTGTACATAATATTTATAAATATTGCGATTTATATCCGTACATTAAAAAGGCCGTTTCCGTTTAATTTCATCCTTCAAGTCTCACTCGAAATTCAATTTTTTTTTTCCTTCTCTACTATTGTATTGCAACTATTGAATTAATTTTATTTCTTGGTTCGTGTAAGATAGGACATTTATTTCACCAACTTCGTTTTTTGGTTTTGATGGCACTCTTGGGAGAAAATACGGTCATCAATTTAATGATCACCTCAGCACAACATAAAAATGATGGAAGAGATGAATGAGTGTTCTTTCCTTCCTCGGGAATATAGTTGTTCCATCACGTTAGAAGGTAGTACGGCCAGTAAATAAAATTGAAAATTAGAAACGCCAATGGGAACGCGTATCTGCACGTCTCGTCAATATTTCGAGCCTGAGTTTGCCAACTGAATGAGGCTCTTTTGGAGTGAAGTGCATTACCGTCCAGTCGATTAATCCCTTCGATGGATAATGTGGGATGTTCTCCGGGGCCAAGAACTGTTGTTGTTAGTTGTCCCCGTGAGCCTTGTACAAAATGAGCTTCCAGATGGTTTCCAATTGAGCCATCCTCCTTTTTCGTGTTTAGCTGAAAAATAGATGGAAAAATTATAAAATTACGTAAGATGTATGTGCAGGGAAGGAGAATTTTTTAAATGTGAAAGTCACTTCTTCATTTCCATTTTTCAATTCAAACTCCAAGCTTCGCTAGTTTTATTTCATTATGCCTATGTGTATCTGGAAGTTATAGTCCCATTAGGATTTCGTATTCCTCCCACCCGTATTGCTCTTTATTAGCGTAACAGACCATTTTCCAATTTTATTAATGCATTTCGATTTATCCTTACGGATAAATGGATCTCTTCTATTTTTGGGAAACTGTCAAAGAATAAGTAGTTTGTGAAATTTGGTATGTTCTTGTTTGGAAGTGTAATTTAACGAATTGAATATATTATATTCAATAGACACATTTAGGATATAATTCCGCAGGGATTGCAGACCAATTCGGCAAAATATTTCGTAGGAAAAAGTTATGCTCATTAAGTCTGTCTCAAACAAACATATTTCCTTGATGGGTTGACATTCAATAATATTACCTTTCATCTACACTAGCATTTATCAAGTCACCGTCAGAACCGTTTTATACAGTTAAATTGAATTACTAAACTATCTCGTCGAAACTGGGTAGTTGAAGCATGACGTGTACCACTTTTCTGGCCACAGTTTTCCCGAAAATGTTCCCTGTCTTGAACTGACAATGAGCTATGTGGAATCAGCGAAATAAATTCAGACAAAATAGGTTGACTAATCAAAAACTGGTGAATCAATCTGGATCTGAGTTGAACTAACAGATGTTCGGCCACATGCCACATGAGCCACACGCATTCCAAAACGGATCGGCTAAATGAAGATGTACAGGAGTCTTGAACATGAAGCCACACTGACCAACAAACGAAGGTACTCTTTCATTATGAATGTTGAGATAGCACTTTGTTTATTCTGGAGCAGGGAAATTAAAAGCATCTCATCCCTTCCGGTCACATACAGGTTTTGATTTAACTACAAACCACATTCCTTCTTCAATACCTTTGTTGGAAACCAACTCGTATGGAATGCCCTAGAAAGTATGCAAAGGTAGGTACGGATGCTTAAATTAAATCTCTGCATCCGCACTTTGTGATGAGAAGCAGGAATGTGGGGGTGAGAGAAGGTAAGCAACTTGTTTCAGTTTTTTGAAGGTGAATCCAATGATTTATACATAAGTTTATTCCTGCAGATGTCCTTCTCTTGTTATTGAATGTGAGGGTGAGGGAAAAACCATGGACCTCCGCTCCAAATTCCTTCGCTCCACGTGAAAGCGTGCAAACTTCTTTTTCAATAATCAAACATTGAAAGTTGAATGAAATGAAGTTCTTAACTAGATAGATGGCTAATCTACAACCCTACTACATCAAATAAAGACAGCAACTTCTATACACCTCCCTCGCTCCCATGTGGGTAGTTCTTTACCAAGTTTCCAGTTTAAACAAAAAGCTGCGGAACAATAATGGATGGATTGGAGTGAAAATTATAGGACAGAGAATGTGTAAGGTACATATGTAGGTAGGTATGTAATAACCACAGAATGTGGTTAACGGAGTGATCCACCTACGTTCTATATGTACCATCTATCTTTATAACGTCATCAACAGGAGCAAAGAATCAAAATCCCATCAAATAAAAACAATACAAAACTTTATTATCCTCGAACCTTCAGAAATGATGATGGAAAGGGTTAATACGTATTATAAAACATGTACAGTTGATGGAGCCCTGACATGTCATAGCTCATGTCTGAGTTACGGGATTATTACACATTTTTACCTCCGAAATTTATTTTACAAATCTAAAGTATTCTATTACTGGAAAGTATTTATAGCCAGTGCTCATAAGAGGGAACAAAAAACTTTCTCCCATCGTCCCAAGTTTAATTGGTTGTAGTAACTAAATACATAAGACTATTCCCTGAACAGTTTCACACACCGCAGCAAACTCGGAAATTGGAATGGGATTAGATCAGTGAATACGTTTCTTGTTCAATTTGATTGTGTTGACTACGGTTGAATGTACCTATGTACTTGGCACTTTCCTGCAAACTAATCATCAACATAAGGATGGAGGGTGTTTTGTTTTTGAGGTTTTCGATTATTTACTTTAGTTGGGTAATGCCAAGCCATATAGTTAATTATTGGAAATCTAGTAAACCACAGCATTCATTCAACTCAACCGAATTAGTCATGTGTTTTTACTTTGTTTCGGTAACCTCATTTCTACATGTCTAAATCATCTTTAGCAGGATTTATAAATAAAATGTAAGAGGTTTCTACCGCATAAATAGAACCGATTGCTAATAATTTGAAATTGAACAGAGGAAAGTATATACCTAAGCTATATTACCAAGTAATACCAAAGCAAAGAAGATAAATACATATTCTTTTGAATCAACTTTTGACAATGACATGATGGGAGTGTGTTAGCTGAAAACTAAAAAAAGAGAAAGCATAATGAAAAGCCTACAATGAAGTTTCAGGTAAGAAATCTATTCAACAAGTTCTCGCACCAAATCTGCTTTTCTTCAAGCTCTTTTGTGCTTCTTAAAATTTTCCAGCATTTTGCCACGCGCATCGGAAGGGAATGAGTTTTTTTTAGAATGAGAACGCAGCCCAGGCATATGAAAAACAAAAACATAATACAGCAGCAGACTAATTTCATTCCTCTAGTCACTTGCAAAACTCGTAAATTCACAGGCGAAGAAGTAAGGATGTCATCATCACCCAGTACCTATTTTACTACAACAGCGTTGGAATTTAATTTTACGCGGAGATATAATTCGTAACTACATTGTTTCCAGTTGTATTTCATTTCATTTGTTTCCCCTGTTGATTGGCTCATTTCTTTTATTCATGTTCAACTATTCAACACCAACACCTACCCGCGTGCACCACCAACTTTCCCTACAATGGAATAGGAACCAAGGAGCCTAAGTATTTTTGGCAGACACGATGAAGAATAGCGAAGGCTCCCATTATGAAAAATTACATTCGCTCTGCCTTCCAATAATTCTCACATCTCTATTGTGAAAGGAAACCTGCATTTCCAGATCTTACGCATAGTTCAGGGAAGAATGGTTAATGGTAGGAGTAAGAAGAATACGATGATGTAGACGTAGGCTAGTAACATCTTCATCCTGCCTTTCCCCATTATCATCACTTCATATATTAAAGTATTTCCATTCTAAAATGCTCAGCACTTCCTTTTCCTTCGCCAGTAATGACTCCACTTCAAATTTTATATGTTGTGCTTCCATTCATCCCAAAATGGAACAGCGTACACTGCAGCGGTAGCTCCTTTGACAGCCATTCTATCGGGTTCTGGCTGGTGCTGTGCTGCTCCTGTCATCGTCATACTTTCTCCTTTCTTTCCCAACACAATGTAGTAGACAGACAGCTTCTAATTTACTTTCACCCTGTGTATTAAAATCTCTGATGTTTCTCTACAGTTGTTTCCCTACTTATCGTTAACAGTTTCTTATGTTCCATTTTTTATCCAACTAATACAGCTTCTACCAACTAATGGTATGTTTTGCAGGCGTTCATTTTTGTTCTCTCTGGAGAAAAAAATTACTGGAAACTCATATTTCAGTCCATCCCCAAAGCTTCCTGTTTATTACAGCCACAGAGTTTCAAGAATATCCTGTACTCTTTGCAGTACGCTTGCACGCACACACCTGCCCCGCGAGAGTATTAAAAAGCTAACAAAACGAGACAGAGGTATAGCCTTAAAATTTATTTCTGAAATGGGGGAACCAGATCGATTCATTTTTTTACGAAACGTCACAGGAAAAATATTACGCAACATCGATGGTAACATCAGTAGACAATAGTTATTGTTTTCGCCGTTTTTTATTTCACTTCGCTAGAATCAAACCAGCTTCATCGTTGAGTTGGCATTGCTCATGCTTTCCTTTCCCGCACACGGCTCGCAGTTTCAATTATACGGTCATGCTGGACTGAACATATTAAAACAGTCTGATTGCCATTCTGCTCTACAAGATTTTATTTTATTTTAAATGGGATGTTTGGAATGGTTTCTATTACGAAGTTTTATGGTGGAGATAAAATTGACGATGGGATGGGACAGCGACTTTTTTCACAGTGAAGAGAGAGATATTGGTTTATTTTCTCTTTTTAGTATTTTATTTATGTTTTTCGTTGAATTGGTTGTTACTGTCTGAGCATACCTCTTATAATCTAGTGAACAATGTGTGGGCTGTGGACCTATTTGCAAACTGGTAAACCTTAAGTTTAATCGCGTGAATGAAAGGAAAATCTATTAGAATTAACCCGCAGGGTAAACGATATACTTCCGGAGCGACAGCTGCCCTGATATGGCTGGTTTTCCCTTTGTTACCCCGATCTATTCAGTTATGTATGATGATGTCATGATGTGTACTAAAACTGGTGAATGGAAGTATGCGCATCTCGGAAATGATCGATGGCGTAATTCCTTCCTTTTCTACAGAAGGGTTTGAGTCATTTGTTCATCTCCTTATGTAACTGTTATGTAACTGTCATAAGCGGAAAGGGATCTCCAATGTCCACAACATTTTAGAATATGAATAATGTATAGCCAACTACTCGCCTAATTAGGAGTTGATGGTGTTCAAAATCCTAGTATTTTATCAAAATGACGACTAAACACATAAGCTTCCCTTTACGTTAATGTGGGTACCAAAAAAATGTGCTAAATACGTTTTTACAATTCACTACAAGTTTTAAACCCTTTTATCAATCTAGCATATTTAGATTTCAAACTTATCCAATTAAAAATTAGAAAATAAACCATCCGATGAAAAAAATGTATAAAGAGTAAATGATAATGGTAATAATGGCATCATCACCTCTCTCCGTTTGTAACCAAACCAAACAAAATCAAAGAGTCTCTATCAATCCGGTTTCTATTTTGAAAGTATCTTTGGAGTTGAATTAGTGAAATTCTCCCATGTAATATTTACAATTAGGTATGTGCAATACTATTACTACTTTTAGCTTGGTATTTTTAGAAGTCTTAATTCATCACCCATCCTACTCATAAATATCCATACGAATAACGAAGGTTAGTTCTTTCAATCGACAAAGGAAGAAGAGAAAGTACATTTTCCCTTCCCGGCTTCCCATTTGTACTCCTATTTTATCCCTTTTTCTGAAGAAGTAACTTTCAACTTAATTAATTTATTGAATCCATACCTTGACAAGCGTGTTACAGGCCGACGGTTGTTTTTTCTCATTTATCCCACGACCATCCATGAGATCCCTTGTTCCGTCAGGGCTGTAGGCTCTCGCTCGACGGAAATTTCGACAGCATTCTTTCCTCCACAGGTAATTCACCACAGTGAACTCCAAAAGGGCTAGAAAGACGAATGCTGAAAAACAAACGAAAAGAAAATGGTTCCTGTTTAAAGCACATTATTATACTTTACTGGAGGATGAAATTGCTTACTTCGTTCGGGAAGAAGTTTGAGAACAAACTTAAATAGGTAAATAAATATGAAGTTCATCGTTTTTAACGTAGTTACTTGCTTACGGTAAAAATGACTTCCTGTCGCTTTTGGGAAAATTAAAGGTACGCGACAGAGCTTACCAAGAAACATCCCCCAGCCACATTTTTAATACTCCACCTCTTCGGAGTTTTTATATTTTATACCAAATACTTTGATAAACAACAAAACATTTAACTTTCTTCTTAACATTGTACCTGAATTAAGTAGTTTCGTTCATATAATGAAAGGAGGAAAATCAGTTTATATGTTTTAAGAATCTTTTAACTCAAAGTACGCGTAAATACTTTGAGCAGATTAAGAAATGAGATTTTTTGTTTCAAGGAAAAAGTCTACGTTTCAAACCTAAATTGCAATGTACATCCGCTAAAGCAGGTCTCATTTCGAGAAAATCAGATTAGTGGAAAGCGCTCTTTTAATTCAAGAGTTCAAAGGAATGTAAGGTGGCTACTTAAAACTACAATGGTTTAAAAAAGTTGTAATTAAGACTGTGAGAAAAGCCTTTCCACAAAAATCTTTATGCTATGTTAATACGTGTTGAACACAAAACGTTTTAATGAAAGGCTGAGGCGAGTATTATTAAGCTCATCCAATTCCGAAGGGAATCTCCATTCCTTTCCAGGTTAAAAAGAGGTGGAAAATATATCTTCCTTATCATTATTCTTATATTCATTTTCAAGTTGGTTCCATAGCTAACTTTCTCCAAATCCGGGGAAGTCTTTAAGACGCATATATACAAAGCAAGATTCAAGAACTGATTTAAAAAGTTTCTTCTACGTTCTTGCTTAAAAAACTCTATGCATGGAAAGCTTTTCTTTAAAATCATTGAATGAGAAACAGTTTTAGTATTCCGCCTCGTCTCGCAAACTGGCCGAAGATGACTACCCACAATTTAAAGACACTTTTTTCAACGAGTAGTAACGGAGAATGTACTGCATCTTTCTCTTCTGCTTCTACATGTATTTTATTGATCAATTTTCCGAACCCTTTGACAATAAACACATTTGAATCTATGGGATTTTTTAAATTATGTTTACATACCTGTGCATGTTCCCATCCAAACATCGATAGCCTTAACGTAACTGGCTTGAGGAAGATTTTCTTGAATATCTGAAAATATTTAAGCACAATAATGTTAGTCATACATATCTTATCTCAAACAGCTCAATACTGAGTTATTAGAAGGAAGACTTTTTGGGTGAGAGGATTCAATGGAAATGAAAGGACTTTATGTTACAATATTTTCATGTAGTCATCAGTTTAGGGGTACTGACTTTTCAAATCATTATTTTTCGTCTAGCGAAGCCCATAAAAGTGTTAGTTATTGTAGCATCAAAGATTTATTTTCCAAATGGGATAACATTAGCGGACATCTTTGCGGTGAGTTGCTACTTTCTCCTTGTTCACAAGTGGAGAAAGTCTAGTCGTCCGTGAAAAATATATGATGTGAACGAACACTATGAGAACAATCGATACAAGTACAATAATGTAGGAATCAGATAGACGGACAGTACTATCCCTTGAAAATAAGTAGCGGATTAGTGTCGCCGGTTGTACAATACTACAGTAGTTCACAAAGGTCGAACCATCCAAAAAATCTTCTTGGTATCTACAACCTTTGTTGTAACTTTCACCACGTCCACCACATTTTTCGACTCGATAGGTCAACAAAACAGATTTTACTATCGACAAAGCTGCAGGATTGGAAGTTTAGATTTTTCAGAGAGTTTTAAGCTGCTGTACCAACGGGTTATGCGGCTTTTCGTCCAAAGAACAAAAATCTCTTATACTTTATTCAGTTAAGTGTCAATACTCTTTCTTTCTTGAACTAACAATAAACTAGAGCTAAACCTACAAAACTCACAAAAAATGCCACTCATTTGCTCATGCAGCAAAACCGGGCGTACTTCAATTTCAACCTTGTTCTAACCTAGGCTCAGCCGCTTTTAATATTGAACATACATACATAGTTCTACCAGGAATGTTTGAGGATGTTTGAGGATATGTGGTGAGGATAGTGGTTTAAAGTACGAAGCTTTCCAAATTAGTATAAGCACCAGACTTCCTATAATATAAACGTTTTATACCTACCGAGCATATAAGCTTTAAAGATTTTTGACAGCGTTTAACAAGAATGCATGACACTTCTTGTTAAAGAAAAAGGGAACAAGTATGGCATTAGTACGTTTTCTCAACAGCAATAATAGTAAAAGGCTTTCCCTAAGAAAACTGGGTCAAAATGCAGATTAAAGAAGAAAATATGAGGATACAAACCTATTTTTCTGAGATTTAAAGCAGTCGACAATAATTCCAAATTCATGGAATGGGTTCAAAATCCTCGCCTTTCCTAATCCACAATAATATTCGAGGCGTATTGGTAAAAATAAAAAGCTGTCGATGAAACCTCATGCGTAGATCATTATTTATTGCCCTTGCTCACATTTTGGCAATGGAAACTGTAGCAAAGACACGTGTTATGATGTGTCATCATATCACTATTTCATGTCATTCTGAAGGGAAGTGGAAATACGAGTTACAATTTTTCTACATACTAAAATGAAATTTGCGCTGTATGTCATTGTGAAATTGAATTGTCAAACGCAGAACGCAATAAGACCTTTTTTTCTAAAAAAAAATATCATCAACAATAGTTTCGTTTACTCACATGGGTAATACGATGAATGAAGTTTTTTGTATTAAAATCTGGAGCTTGTACTTTTTGTTAAAAAAAAATGTGAACAAATCTTTTTCTCATCCATTTTCTTGGAATTTAGAATCAGTTTCTTTGCTGTTATCCCGCACAAGAAAGGATTGTTCCATATTCTAATTTTGTGACTGAGAATATCTCCTTTTTCCCTTTTATTCTAAAAGTCTGGAAATACTACACCTTCGCACAGGTATGGTATGAACAATGCAATAGTGAGAATGAGAAGAAAGAATATGTTGCACTGTGTGAGTGAAATTGGAAAACGCTTGCATATTTTATGAGTTCACGTCCACACATCATCCTATCGCACCGGAAAAAGATGAGGAATGATAAGAATTTCGTACATACATAATAATAATCTTGAAGCTTTCTTGTCCTTAAGGAATATACTTACTATGGAGTCTTAAGAATCTCGAGAAAAGGGCCAAGTAGCTATGAACGAGGGAGTTACGTTTCAGCACATATTGTCGAAAATACAAGAACTTTGAGAAGGGAAATGCAATGCCAAGTTATTCCACGGGATGAGAATGCAGAATCCCTTAATGCCATTTCTAACGTTGAGAGCTCTCTAATAGTATAAAAGTGTATAGGAAAGTACCAAGCAGGTTGTTATTATGCATGAATAAAGCAGACCCCGGAAAGGGAAAGCAGTGCTGAAGGAGGGGAGAAAAACATCAGATTTTTGTTTATTATTATGGTGCTATTTTTAAGGCTGTTCAGTTTCTTACTAGTAGCTTTAGAAGAGACCGTGAGGAGAGTAGTGACCCCAAGAGTAACTCGTCCGGGGACAGAGTTTACATCCATCCAAAATGAGACCCACGAAATGACAACCTTATTAAGTCAGATAATAATAATACATAATATTACATTTACTTATATAATACAGTTTATATTTTGTATATAGAGGAGGCGTTTGCTGGCCCAGTGAAAGCATTATTTTCATTGGAGGGAGGCAGGTTAAAAACATCATCATCCTCAGCATCTATTTTTATAATCATATCAAGTTCTCTTATACCAGTACTTGCGCATAAGGACAAGAACTGGCAGAAGGAATAAGTAATGAAAATGATACTTAGGTTGTGACAAGTAAATTGAAATTATGAATTCCGGCAACAAGAAGAAAATATGCTGTTGCAGATTTACTACTTTGGAAAAGTTCCAACTTGAAGTGGCTGATATACAAAAAATAAAATAAATTACGTTGAAGGTGGGGAACTAGGAACCCCTCCACGTTACATTTCGCACATGTATGCATACGCACACTTTGGCACGTATTCATTTATCAAATAATAAGGTTGCTGGAAAAGTGGAGGGGCACTTTGCGACAAATTGGTTATATTTGGCAAGGAAATAATCCAGTGACATTTCACTAATAGAAAAAAATACTTTCACGAGAATCCTATCAAACTAAGGCGTACACGTTACGTAACCTAAGTCTATAAAGCACTTATGAAGTTAGGGAATGGTAAGTAGATTTGATGTACCATTAATATAGTTGGCAAGTAGCTCTGAACAAGGTGAAATCCTAAGGATCTTGACAGGTGAAATTCTGCAACTAGACAGCTGTAGTTACCTGAAAGAAAAAACCGGTAAAGAAAGAGACGTGAGTGGATTCCATATTTTCTTCAATTATATTTACTTTAGTGTATAATGCATCCATCCACATCCATTCAATTATATATTAGGGAGGAAAACAAAAATGATAAATGATTATATAAACTCTCTCCTACCAATCTGAAAACTCTCCTGGCACCTGTCCGTAACAATCGCCACGAGTTCAAACTGTGACATCCCAAGATTCCCTGTGGTCACTGGACTGTCTTCCTTCCACGCTAGTATCAGCTCCTCCACTGTTTTCGAAACTGGAAATGAAAAGGGAAACAATTGAATGAGTTTTTTATAAAAGCAAAGTATTTATCTTGGTTCAAATATTTTTACAATTTTGTACAAAACATTTCATTTACTGTATTCATCAAAATTATGATCATGCACAAACAATGTTTGTGCGTGACGAGCAGTACAGAGACTTATGGCAAATTACTTTTAAAATCAGAAGGTGGCCTTGTTAGAATTAAACCTAGTTATTATGCATCGTGCTCGCTTGTTTAACTATTATCAAATTCATCTTGAAAATGTGCGAGCCTTTGGGGGAACTCAATAAGCACGCAATCCTATAAATGGGGCCTTGAAAGTTAATATTAAGTTTACTCTACTTCGATGACATGTCAGAATTAAATTAATGTTACATATTAGCAATTTAATTAATTGAATATTTTACAGCTTCAAATCTTATGTAAGGCCATATTTATGCTATTCCACGTTCCACTTATCGTTAGATAGTACCAATGAAATTATGTGTTCATTAAAGTGACTGTGAAAATAAAAGCAATTTCGTCAAGATATGTGACTGTGTGTTGAATGGCCTTGTGTTGAATGAAACCTCCCGACGAAGAGAAATTAAATGAGCTCCGAATCCAAATTACTACGCTTGCTTCGGCTAAAAGAATAGAATCGCTGCGTTTGAAATACAAGCTAAACAACAAGTGACAGATTATTATTCTTCCTCGGATGAAGGAACGGCCAGCAAAAAAGTCTGAGCGGGGATTCCACCAAGAAAATATATTAAGCGAGTCTACACAAATGTAAATGTGGACAAGTAAGAATCGATTTTCTTTTCCCTTTCACTTTTCAAATCTATTAGCTCCATAAAATCGACTTACACAGCAAGGGAATGCATTTAGGAACAGTGTGGAAGCAAACAAAAAGAAAAATTGCCTCTGCCTTCATCCACTATTTTCTTTATATTTCTCACTTTGTCACCATCAATTAACGAATGCTACAATTTGTAGAAAAGCCAGACCGAGAGTTTTCTTTTTTATGACTTTCGCCACGGTCGTCAGTTTCCATTGTCTTGTTAAAAGTGATATCTTCACTCCACTTTCTTTATTGCTATTGTGCGGTATTTGGTGGCGGTGGAGTTGGCTAGAGATGATTGTGATGATGATGCTGGTTTTCCTGCGTGTGCTCGCTAAACCGACACCAGCCATGTCCCACTGGTATATTAAATATTTATACATACATGCAAACTGTCAAACATATGTTGGTGGAATTATGTCTACCATTAAACCAACGAGTTCCAGAAACAACCAGCAAATAATGTCCTCTCATGTTCTCCCTTAAAAATTATAGCAGCAGCTACATACTAGTTTGGATAATGGACTTTCACTCGTATTTCCAGCCCAATAATATTTACTTACTCTCCCACCAAGTCCCATATACTTGTGGGAGTTTTCTTAAAGAATGCAGTCACATTTCTCTCTCATTTATGTGGGATCAGATTCAGAACGTTTACTTTATTAAAACTAGCCTAAACCCAAAACCCGAGGAGACTGGTAAAGTGACTCGTATTTCGGATTATAAAACTGGAGAGGAGCTTCAAGCTTTAATTGCAAGAAGATGGGACCTTGTTCCTTAACATTAGCATTACTTATGCAAAACCACTACATTCGCTTTATTACCCACATGGTTTTGCATGGCTCCGTTGTTTTCCCTCTGATCATATTACATTACGATGACGTTACATTTAGCTACTTTCTCCCAGCATGATAAAGAAACAACACTTGTGATAGTTGATAAGTAGCTAGGTATGTTCCTAACGATAAGAAAACCTGTTTGA
>JAQIWX010000925.1:0-12613 GCA_034696785.1 Lepidocyrtus cyaneus | reverse complement strand
GAGCTGGTTCGACAACAAACTCCAATGATGACGATCACGATCATCATGATGATGATAATTTTACATAATTTTTATATCCAGCTTTGCTTTCGCATTCTGGCGAAACAGCTCCCGCGAGAGAAGAGAAAACAGATTTTCTCCGGATTAGGATTTCATTCCTTCCTGCAGACTGCTCATCATGTACGGAACTCCACACTTTCTCCAACATTTTTCCTTTACAGGATGTAGCACAAGATGGCCGACTATAGAGTAGAACTAACCACGGAGAAAATTGCTCCCACGGCCATAATCCCAGAAACTGGAACAACTTGTTTGCAGCCGTTTAATTCCAAAAGAAGTGCATTGCTTTGAGGAGGCGAGCAAAGGATGGCGTGATTTCTCTACTGTCATATAATCTAATACAAGCTTACATATACAACCATCATCATCATTATTCAGCGGAAAAAAAAATAATCCATAACAGGAAGGGAAAAATTATGTCTGGCTTAAAGTATTTTTCCCAATGTCACACTGCTCTACTTTTTTTTTCTACCGTAGTTCGTACCATCCCATGCTCATCCGATGGGGAACAGGTGAGGCCTGTCATTGTCACCCATCCATGAGCAGTGTTCCAAATTGCAACGCATAAAATACGCTATAGAAAACTTCCCCAATTGAGAAATAAAAATAATCGTTGATGGAGCCATTTTTCTCATAATGTACTAAACAGCAGCGAATTTGGGCTAAGCACAATGTTGTTTTTTTTAAGCTTTTGGTCAGTTGTAGTGCCATCCGCCATGATATGGTTATGGCCGATGATGACAATTCAATAATGTTCATTGTCATTTTACATGCTCCGGCTTCATGGCCATTAGCAAAAAAAAAACCAACTCGCCAGTTTTCCGGTAATTTTCGATGCTTATTCTGGACGTTCTTTAAACTTATATTTAAAAAGTATTTTTTTTCCAAATCTGAACAACCGAAGCATTTTTTATTTAATTATTTTTTTGTTTTGTAGTAGCCAGCGCATAAGCAATAGATTTTGGAATTTGCTAAAAAAAAGCGACTGAGCAATTAAGTACACTTATCATTTTATTACGGAAATTATGTACAATTTATTGGAAAGCTACACAGATAATTGCACTTTTTTAAACACATTTCAAGCGAAACATTTAGGTTTCTTAACGAGAGCAGCGGAAGTAAAAAGTTAAAAGATTATTTTGATTAATCATTTTGTATACCTTGATGTTTCTCCTTTCCTTTAAGCAGCAAGTCAAGTTGTACGAAGAGGGGAAAAGACAAAGAAATTCGTAAGGTCATAATAGGTAAGTCAGTAAACATTAGTATTAATTATTTGTTTTTTTAGAGCTAATTAATTATTTATTTTTCGTTGCGTGTAAAACAAAATCGAGTTGGAAGATTTGAAACTCATTTTGATTTTATTTCTGACTCTGATAAGTTTGTCCAAGTGAAAGCATAAGAAAAATAAATAATTATTGTCAGTTACTCTTCAACTTTAGGCTGGGCAACTCCTTTTTCACGAAATAATTTATTTCCCTGGTCGCATTTGGCGCCATTCTCTATTTTTTTAAGGTAAAAACTGGCAGTTTGTCTCAAGAAAAAATCACTGCTTTCCATTTCTCGAGGCAAAAGTGTCTCATTTTTCTTTCAATAACACAAAAAAACGAAGGATTGTCATAGTAAATTATTCAAAAGTAATCCATTCATAAAATCAGCCGGAAGTGAAAGTTTGAACAGTAATAAAAAAATGTCACTGTCGTTATGTTGCATTGGAATATTATTTTCTATGAAGGACTAAAAATAATTGAAAGTTAACTCAAATCATAAACCTAATAGTAGCTATGTCTATGTGGGATGTTTTAAATTATGAGTTAGTCATTGAGCTTGGTTGATTTATTGATCATCATGCAAATAATGTCATTGTTACTGAGCGGTCAGGCATGCAACCAGATTGACTGGACTAGATCAATCCTGACTGACGAAAAATGTTACGAAGATAAATAACTGTGTTAAATAAGATGTGTTTCTTGTCTAAAATTTGTTAACGTTTTTCGTTGTTGTGTTAAAGACTATAAATGTATGTATTAGTGTACAGTGCACGTTACAATCCACATTATAATAATTATATTAATTATAATTACTGGCTTATGG
The DNA here is from genome assembly GCA_034696785.1 of Lepidocyrtus cyaneus. NCBI lineage: Eukaryota > Metazoa > Arthropoda > Collembola > Entomobryomorpha > Entomobryidae > Lepidocyrtus > Lepidocyrtus cyaneus. The sequence continues at coordinate 10,462 of JAQIWX010000925.1, read as the reverse complement.
TTAGACGACAATTTTAAAAGTTATACCTTTGTTAGCTAAACTATTACTAGACTACGGTCGTTAGTAGAGAATTGGTTAGAGCTCGTCATTATCGTTAGATTCGGACAATGTACAATCATCTGTATTAAAACCCAGCAGTTTAGTTAGTTAGTTCATTTAAAATGAAATTTAAAATAAATTACAACTAAATTTAGTTGAAAAAATCCTTATCATATATTTTTCATAAAAAAATCTTTTGATTAGTCAGTCAGGTTTTTGGACGAGGGAAAAACTGATGGCGAGACTCAAATATATAATTCATTTGCTCTTGTTTTTTTTATTATTATTGTTTGCATAGTAAAATGAAGAGAGAAAGAAAGTCAGATTTATTTATAAGAAGGAAAGAAAAGTAAATAAATATATGTAACAGAATAACTCACAAAGATTCGAAAGTCTTCTCATGCTGCTGAAATTGCTGATGCTGAAGCGGATGAAAGCTCTGACCATAAATTTTTGGATTACGGCAAAGGCCAAAGGGATCATCACCCATCCCATATATGCCTGCCACTGCTGCCATAATAATATATTCGTTATTTTTTTTGTTGAAGATAATATTGTATATTACACTATTTATATCGTTTCTACAGAAGAAGCTCTATAAAAATTCACACATAGCTATAATGTTTTCTTTTTTTTGTATCTTTCACTTTTTGGATATACTATATCATTCATCCAATTCATTATCACTGTGGAAAAAACAAGCGCTGTTGTTCTTTCTTTCCCTCCAAGTCCGGAGGAGGACACAACAGGAGACTAGATGAAAAACGGATTGTTTATTCCGTGGAATGTGGAGGGATCATGGCGTCATCATAACGTATATAACAAATTATTATTATTTTTTGTTCCCGCTTTCTCCGGACAAGAAGCCGGGTTGGAGGAGTGAAAAGCAAGAGAGCAGAGAAAACGCTTTGGAAAGCTAATATGTACTCTTAGTTTTTTAGTTTTGTTTTTGCTGCAAAATTGCAAAAAAAAATTGAATACTATTTTTTTTATAGATGATAATTAAAGGAAGTTCTTTTTTTCCCTTTTTTAATTCTATTACCGGAGAAAGCTAATGAAATGGGAAGGGAGTGTGGAGAGTGGAAAAACCATTATTTTATTAGGCTTCCTCTAATTCCTTTCTCTTAAAAGCATTGCTATTGAGGGAAGGCAGCGGCCTCTTAATATCATATACGTTTAATATGGCTTGGGGTTTAGGCATAATTTCGAGCTGACAAGACAATGGCTTTGCTCATATGTATAAGTAACAGAGGGCTTTTAGGATAAGTTTATATTTCCTTGAAGACGGATGGATGGATGGATGGAGTTGGAGGAACGGAAAATAAGCAGGAGGAGGAGGAAGAGAAGAAAAAGGGAATGATGAGTATTTATAACCATTTTTGTAAAAGGGCAGTTTAGCATTCCATTTTCCCTTTTGTCTTCCCTTTTCCGAGGCATTAAAAAGCCACAATCCGTCCATGGCTCCTCATGCTTTCTCTTGGGCCTTTTCCCTCCATTGTCAGATCTTTTTTTTTCGCTCTCTCTAGTTTCCCTACTACTTCCTCTACTTTTTGCTGGGGATGATGTCTGTCGGACACGCAAACCCGCCACAATCATTATTATCATCATCGTCATCATCATCATCATCATCCTACTTTCTCCTCATCAGCCAGAGTAGATTCTGCATTTTTCTTTGGGCCTGAAAGGAAAACCTCTTTTGACTCACTTTATCCTCCGAGATATAAAACGCAGAAGCTATTTTCCCTTTTCTTTTAAGCTCTTTTCTTTTGTAAAAGATTTTTAGCTCACTCCCGATCCCGCTTCCCTTCCCCACCAGCAGAAGACTGAGAGAAGGAAAAAGACTCATGATTATTTTACAAGGAAAGCAAGGATAACAATCATGTTATGATGATGAGGAGGAGAAAGAGGCAGGTTAGGTATATGCATATATTATTATGCAATGTGGACAAAGTGGGGTTAGCGGTTTCTCCTTCCCAGAAAAAAAACAACATGATTTTCTCTTAGCGTTAGTCTCTCTGTTAATATATTCCTCCCTTGCTTTCACCACCAACTTTCACTTCGGCCTCTTGTCCTCCCAATTTTCGTGTTCACCACAGTAAAAAATAATATATTTCGTTGTTGTGTTGTAAGATTTGTTGTATTTAGCAACTTCACGAGATTATTTTGTTTCCCAAAAACATTTTGTTTTCGCATAACATTACACCACCTGCCATATTATCATCACTTAATTAATTAGGTAGTGATTGAGTCATTCCCGGCTTACAATTAGCTATCTAGTTTTTTCATCTTGTAGAAAAAACAACATCACAAACAATTTGATAAACTAATAACACTCTTATTTCTTTTCTTCCCATGCAAACAAGATGGATGAGTTGCTCAAGTCACTCTTCATTTCCTCCCTTTAAAGTTCACTCAAAGTTTTAGTCCCGCAGCACCCATCCCATTTCAAAAAATCTCTTGTTTTTATTTTCCATCTTACTTTTAAGTGTGTGTCTTCAGAAGAAAGGAAAAAAGTAAGCCATGGTTCAATTTCCCATTATTATTAATATTATTTTTTTCTTTTTCCTGCTTCATGCCTATTTTCTCCTTATCATCTCTCATCTCCTCCGACACACCGGTAAATGGATGGCTGAAGACTTTGTAGTTTAGCTAGAGCAGATAAAGACGAGGAAACACATGAGAAGAAGATGATGCTGATGATGATGACGATGCCGCTGCTTCTGCTGCTGATGATCATGATCATGATCATCCACAAATCTAATTCATTTTCCCTTTCCGCTGCCAGCGCAAAAAGTTTCCTCGGGCCCCATGCCAAAAATAATGGGAGGAAGGGGAAGGGAAACAGAATGGCTCTGTTATTTCGTCGGAGGCTCCTTCTAATGAAATGAACGAAACGAGCCGTTCTCATTTTCCCCCTTTGTCCACCATTTCAATTAGGCGTAATAGTCAATAAAGTAAGTGCATCCTTACATCTCATCATCATCATCATCATTATTATCATGATGATGATCAAAACTCCAAAATGTTCGTTACACACGAGTACCATATCATCCCAATATGTTCAGTCAGTTCCCTATCATAAAAAAACTAGTAGTTAACTTAAATAACTGTAGTTTACAAGTTTGCTCCTCTTTCCTTATGCTCATTTTTAACGAGTTCATGTTTTTTTCTTCTTCTTCTTCCAAAAGTTTATTTTTCTTTTCAACTTATATGTTTATAGTGCCACTTTCTATTCAGCTTTCACAAAACTTGTTGGTGGGGAGACTAAGAAGTCAATTGTTGCATTTATTTGGGAAGGAAGGAGGTAAACAAACAATGCAATTCCGCTAGAGCATATGCTCATATTATGCAGCAGCAGCATTTTTTTCTTTCTCAGTTTCCCTGAACAGGAAGCTGGATCCCCCTGATAAGTCTGTCTATTATGCACATACTCGATTCTGTTCCCTCCTCCATCTCATGAGAACAGTGCACTCCTCAAGTAGGCAGAATGACTCTTGTCGGGTAGCAGACGGAAGCTGTTGATAACGAAGAAGATGATGATAATGCTGATGATGGTGGTGGGAAGGACGGAGACTGTAAACCAAGTAGGGAATGACGCACACACACTGACATCCTGGTATTTGTGTCATTTGATGCTGTACAAAAAAAAACTCTCTCTCTCTGTCCTCCTCACAGACAAACAGCCAACGCACAACACAAACGACCCGACCCACCGACACACACAAGGAACGGATATAGCTATGTCGACCACGTTGAGAGAAGTGCAGATAAAAAAGTACAATTCTTCTCTCAAACTATATTTATTTTTTCTGAAGAAAGCTTTTTTTGACTTGACTTATTTCCCGAATTTGTTTTCAACTCTTGTATCTGTGTGTACGTACGTATTTGTATTTGTATTATTATGAGGATGACGGGGAAAATAAGCGTGAGCCGAGAAGAGCTCAGAGTAGGTATGTCACTTTACTTATTTTCTTTTTCCAAATTGAAATTCACAGCACATAATAATCTTCTTCTTCTTCAGTTTCCCATTTTTTTTTGTCCTTACTCATCCAATTTCCCTGATGTTGACGAGTAAGTAAGTTAGGTTTATTGTTTAAGTGCATCCGCTATGGAGTTGCTTGGGAAATACATAGCCGGCGCTTAGATGGAGTCATGATCAGGGTTAACCTTTGTGAAAGGTTCTTTACTTGATGACGAGGCCCATGTGTAACCAGAGCGGTTTTTGTTTCAATCCAACATAACATAACAGAGTCCGATAATTCGATCTGAGGATCTATCTCTGTAGTAGCTTTGAAATCCCTTCAAATAATTTTCTCTTTGTTTTCTACCCTCAAGCATTAGTATTTATCCGCTCTCAGGATAAAAAAAAACACACACACATACACACACAAGCCATTACACGACTCGACACACTGGCCATTTGCTCGGCTCAAAGTGAGTGAGTGAGTGAGTGAGTGAGTGACTGTTTGCCGTCAATAACTCGATCCAAATTGGATTCTACCAAATCCTCCTGTTTCAACACCACCACCGGTTAAAAAATAAAAATAAAATAGGCTGATTCCGATCATCCGGATGATGATGATGATGATGGTTATGACGCAGACGGAGGAAGAAATAGAGAGAAAAAAATCCCAACAAGAAAATAAAATTTAACGGAACTCCACAGAACAGTTTTTTTTACAATGAACTAGCTAGACATATGAGTGTATACACATCAGCATCAGCACACATGTATGTGGAAGTCAATATGCATTGTACAGAAATATCCATCCAGTTCTCCTCCGATCTAATCCATCCATCCATATATAACAGAAACTGCAACAAGTGGAAATAATGCAGAAGGAATGCTCCCGGTAGACAGATCCAACCAACCAACTTACTTTAAATGAGAAGAAGTAAAAAATAGAACAGGCAAGCAAAAAAAAACACAACACAAAGTTTCCCTTTTTTTTCTCTCTCGCGATATATATTTTTGTTTTTGGTATAATTGGAATTGGAATGACGAAAAGGAAGTCAATTTTTCTTCTCAAGCTCCGGCTATATCACTAGTCCTGCCCCTTTTGTTTCAACAACAAAAATATACAAAAACAGAAAGTCGAGAAGAAGGAAATAATGTTCTTCGGATGAGTTTATTCTAATGTTTGTTGTGATAACGCCGTTTCTGTTACACTTGATGGGGAACATTTTTTTTGCAATTTATGCATAGGATCTGATGATGATGATAATAGTTTGATAGGAACAGTCAATCTCTAATAATGAACCAGTCAATAGCACAGTTCACATCTCATCAGCGTCATCATCGTAATCATAATCAGTTGATTTGCTATTGAAAATATTGACGATGAAGAAAAAAAGTTATGATGAAATAGTTGATGATTTTTTTGTCATCGGAAACTTTATTTTTTGCTTTTTCAGCAGCAGCAGCAGTAGCAGCCAACAAGAGGAAATAACTTTTTTATTTGATTTTTTTTTCGCGAGTTAAGTGGAGCCTCCTTTTCTTCTTGACTTCTGTTAGGATAAACCCATTTTTCGTGTAGATCAGATCTCCATCCTCCTATATTTTTTTCTGCGGGAGGCTTGTTCGAGATTTCTCAATTTTTCAACTACGTTCCCTCCCTCCCTCCCATTCCATTCCCATTCCCATTGAAGAATTTTTCAGCAAGTTTTTTTGCTTTGTTCACCATTTTTCTCACATAACAACAGACATGTTTTTGGAGGAGGATGATGAGGATGCTGCTGTTTCCCGCTATAAAAAAATTCTCTCCTCCGTCCTTCCATAATCTAGTATCAAGGCTTTTCTTGGAGGGAACTTATTAATTCAAACATTGCCAACGTCCGCATTTATCCCTTGTGCTTGCTGACGCCACCATAAAAAAAATGAACGGCTCACAAACATATTTCCCCCTCATAAATATATTTTTTTCCATGTAGAGAAAACACTGGAGAGGAGGAGGGGAGTAGAGATTCACCCCATCATCATCACCATCATATTTATGATGGGTAGCTGAAGGTTCATCACCATCTCCATTTTTTTTACAATTTCATACCCAATTCATCTTATTTTCTCCACTGCTCCTGCTATGTAGTTATATCCCTATTTTCTTTCGCCATATTATGACATATGAGCAGGGATGGAAAAAAAAGTCAAAACTGGCGAATATAAACGGAGCGGAGAATATCCAGAACAGGACTAGGAGCAGCTTTTACTCCAAAGACCTTTGCTGATGATGATGATGATGATTCAGCCTGTTTTCTCCACGTGTGCACATTACATTACATTACATTACGTTAGGGTGATGATATGCCTAACCCACACTAATCTCCAGAAGGCCATATAATCTTTTTATAGGTATGGCAGTCCAGTGCATTCATTTTCCCATGGAATGGAATGGAACTCTGTTCCAGAGCAAAAAAAAACAAACAAACGGGTTCTGGAGCAGAAGTTGGAGCAGGACGAAAAAAAAATTTATTAATATTGTTCCTTCTTGATAATGATGATGATGATGATGCTGATACTATAGTTATGTTGGTTGGTGGTGGAGTCTGGAAACAAGTTAATATTTTTTTTACTCCCAGTCAGCCAGTAATATCGTTAGGAATGGAGGAGAGGTTGAAGATGAGATAAAGGATGATGATGATCCTTCCCAATCATTTTTGTTTTCTATTATCGGGAGGACGGAGGGGGCAATTTATCAATCCATGAATATATTTTTTTCCTCCAGCACTATCTGTTTTCTCCTCCGTCAATTTTTTTTTGCTTTCTCTATTTAGGAGCAATCCATCTGCTCAGAAATGACACGTGAAAGCAGGAGATTCTTTTTTTAAAGGAAACAAATACAGCTTTCTCCAAGCTATTCATATCTTTTCAGAAGTGCTTGTTTTCCTTTGCAAAAATAAATGTGCTTGGGATATGATATAGGGACATCATCCATATAAATGGATATGTTTATGTTGTTCACAGACACACACATGTACACACACTGACTATGGATGGATCCGAGATCAATAGGCAGACCACCGGCACCACCAATCCACTACTAGTTCCGTCAGTTCCTTTCCAGTATCCTTGAAAGACGCTGCTTCTATGCTGGAGTGAGTGAGTGAACTGAGCAGCGGAGGAGATAATAACAAGTAATGTTATGTAATAATGATGAGGCTCCTTTTTATTTAGCTCCTGTCTCCCACATTAAAACCAGACGGAAAAAAGAAAGCTGTGATAGCCACGTCAAAACCACTTATTTCTTTCCTTCGTTCCGTAGGAGCTTTCTTTCTAACAAGTGCATCCAATTCCACCTTCAAGTTAAGAAGCTCCAATCCAATTGTTTTTGACAATTCAAAAGGAACAAGTCAATGAACGGAGAGGAGTAGTAGTAGTCTCCCGGAAAGAGTTGAGAATTGGACTCAACTATGGATTGTCGATCAAGTCATGGAGCAAGTCGTCCCTGAGAAAAAAATATATAATCACTTGACTTGCACTACTCCACTCACTCCACACAAGTTCATTACTATTATTACGGCTAACAACCCAGCCTAGTAGAGAAGATGTCGAGAAAAGAAAGAAAAAAACTCCTAACAAATCTGCCAGTTTTTTTTCTCCTTCTCCTCCTTCAGTTCTGCGGTGAAGCTCTTAACATATCTCCATGTATATAGCGGTTTGTGTGATGCGACTTGTTTTTTTTCTTCAGTGCGATCCGTCGCGTGTGAGTACTTATATCCATGTGGAGGGAAAAGTGAAGAACGAGAGCGACATGGCTAAAGCGAGATCACATAACATCACACACAGGCCATGCGAAACCTACACAGCTTTTTTTAAAGAGTGGAGTAAAAAAAAGAAGAAGCAGAAGAAGCTACTACTACTTCTCTTCTCGCACTCTTTCCCCCGTCAACATCATCCTCAACCCGATCCAGATGAGAAAGAGGAGGGGAAGGTTGGAAAGGAACAACAACGAGAGCTGCTATCCCTACTACTCCCATTAAAAGCAAAAAGGAGCAACACGGCCCCTCCACCAAACAACGGCTCCGTGAGCAGCGTCGACTATGACATGACGGCGCATGAAACTTTTGGAGATAGTTTCGGAGTAGAACGAGCTTATACTCACTACTACAACTACTAGCAGCAAAGGAATGTGGAATGAAAGAAGAAGAAAAAATACTACAGAGTTCCGTTTTTCCCTCGCTCTCTTTCCCTCTTGAAATTCCATGAAAGTTTCACCAGGAAAGTGATCCCTTTTTTCTGGTCTAGTGAGGATAAGTGTAATTGCATTGGAGCTTGATGATAAGGATTTCTTTCTTTTCTCTTTTGTCTTTGTTCAGCTTTTCCCCTTTTTTTACTTTCACTGGAGTAAAGTTTTATTTTTTATTTTTTGTTTCAAGCCGCCAGAGATTTCACTCAATTTAATGCATTTGCTAATTTCCTTTCCTTGTTTTTATTTTTTTTAAAACGGCCACAACATGAACAAAAAAAATCTTTTTTTTCTGGTTGGTCCTTTTTTTTTGGAATCTAATGAAAGCGATGGCCGCCACTAACATCCGGTTTTTTTGTTAGTCTTTTTTTGTGAAAAGTGAATATCATCATGATCGTTGTTTTCATTATAACTTGGATGTGAAAGGAAATATGTATTGTCGGAAAAGCTTTCTATTTTTAACGGGCTGATCAATTTAACCTCCAGCCCGTCTCTTATTTCGGGCATTGCACCGTCACACAATATCCCAAGAGGGATGATGAAAAAAACTAAAAAAGATATTTTATTTTTCTTGAGCAGTTAACGTAACTTTTTTATGCTTTGCCAAAACAACAAGAACAACAATTATTTCCGTGTGAAGCCGGGACTCCTTCACAACCAATCCTGGAATGAGGGAAAGAAAGTTTCCCTGCACGGTCTGGTCTTCTTCTCCCATCAGCGGAATGTCATGGGAAACCCTTCCAAAATATCATTTCCACCTGGCTGGACTGAACTCAAGTCTCAAGTCAGCGGCTGGACTGGACTAGACTAGACTTGGAAGGAACTATCCATTCCAGTGACGGAAGGAGAAAAAAAATTACACTGGCTGACCAGACCACAGCCATAGATCCAAGCCTGGAATGTTAACGGAAATCAGAAGAGGATGGATACGAGCTCATCTCTCCAAGCATTAGCTCCACGCGGTCACTGGACGAATAACATTGCTGGTGGCATTCTGACCAGTTCCAATTAGTTTTTACACCTTTCCTTTTTTGAAAAAAAAACGTGTTTGGAAGGATCCATTAAAAAAAATCTACTCAAATTGAGTCAAACCTCAAAATCCATTTGCAAAACCATCCATCCTTTCAAAAACCTTATCAAAGTTAGTTACTCAATCCGAACTACAGAGTCGGATTTTTTCTTTCAAAAAACTACTTTGGAGCCTAAATATAAATCTATGAGCTTGTTTTTATTCGCGAATAAAATGGCAGCTGTTGAAAAGGGCTAATTCATTTGTAGGAATATATTTTACAGCGATAAGTATAACTAACTAGCTTCCTCACCAAAAAAACGAGTGTGCACCCGCAGCCTTCCCACCCCAACTGGGATGGTTTTTTTTTGGTATTCATTGCAAAGTTTAGCTAGCTAATCAACAACAACTTCCCTTCACAAAAAAGTGACGCAACCAACTCATCTTGAGTTAATGCACACAAAAGCCCATTTAGCAGTTAAGAAAGTCCTTGCACTCATCATCATCATCATCAACATTTAAAAGATGATAGTGATGATGATGATGATGATTGTCCTGCAGCTTCCATCTTCGCTCTCTTTTTTTTACTCTCCGTCTGCAAAACCTAATTTAATTTTAAAATCCTCCTTCTGTCCCTGAATATATTAGACTGACTCAAATGACTTGCTCCCATCCTTTCTTACTTCGAACGAACTCACTTTACTTTACTATTTTGCTCAGCCCGCATAAGATCCGTCTGGGACAACGGATGGAGTAGTCCACAATTTGAATATTTTTCTTCTCATCCTCAGTCCAGGTTAAAAAAAACCATCCCAGATGAAAATGAAAAGAGAGAGAACGAAAAAAAATCACATCACATCTTCTTATTCTTCTTTCAGCGGAAGCTTCCGAGCCTAGCCCAACACACATAACAAGAGAGAGAGACAAGACAAGAAGAACTATTCAAACAACCAGTTTTACATCCAATCGGTATGTGAGCACCGACGAGACAAAATGACGGATTGGACTGAAAGTAGCCATGTAGAAATAAGTAAACTTCTCCGACGAGAAAAACAAGAAAAAAAGACTGACGATGAGTGAATGAATTTAAAATAGCATGAAACAGCAGCAGCATCCAAGTCCATTCCATCCCATGACTGACTTCCTTTATTTTAGCAACTTGAGTGAACTCAACTGGGAAAGAGTTGACTTGAGCATTTAGGTATGTCTGTTAGACAAATAAATTGAGTTT
>JAQIWX010000924.1:0-12620 GCA_034696785.1 Lepidocyrtus cyaneus | reverse complement strand
TGCGGCTTTCTCTCATCCATCATCCACTTTCGCTTCTTGTTATGACATCAATCCATACCTACCTATATTACTCGGTGTGTGGTACAAATATCATAGTTTATCCCGTCAATGATACTGATTTGATATCCGATAAGGTACATCCCTGGACTGTACCGATGCGATGGTCGAATTACAAGAATGCACTTATCATTATTTCTAAAAATACATACTTTATTTATTTTGGAGTAGTTAACTACTAATTATGACGGTACTAATTACTATTAATTATTATAAATAATGTCCCAGTTCCAAAGCAAACATTGTGTCATGTTCATCATTATCACATATTTCATGTCATCATATCATGCTGTCTTCTCACTTCGAAAACCCAGTCTTCGACCATGCTGTAATAATTTGATGGGTGAAAGTATTAAACTAAGCATGCTTCATATTAGTAGGTTGCTCATAGCTAGAACCAATCTTGAATAAACTTAACAAGACTAGACAAGGTATGCAAATATCTCAAATCCACTTGTCGGTTTGCTTTGTTTTTCTTAATCGAAACAGAAAATTAAAAGTCGGAAGGGAAAGAAAGTAGGAAAACTGCCCCTTTTTACAAGAATGGAGTCTACCTTGTGATTCAGTTTTCGTTTGGCTTTCACATCATTTTCTGCTCTGATGATCCAGTACAAAAAGGGCTTCTATCGAGCTTCTCGTTTCCCTAAAATTGAAATCCGGAAAGTGTGGGTGTAGGAATAAGATTAGGGGAACGACGGAACGTAGGCAAGTGTAAACCGCAAGCTCTATATTTTAAGAGACGTCATTAATGATGTCTATGACATGACGGTAATGTATTGTAACAACACCAATGTGTCACTTTCTCTTCGTTTCTCCAAATTTCTAAATCCGCCCACCCTACAAAAAACTTGCTTTTTTGTCTTTATTCAATAGAAATAGAAAATGATCTGTAAGACTGATCAGATCAAATTACCAGCATACATAGACATATCACACATGAAAAAGCATAACCTTCTCCCAATACTTTCCACTCACTTGCACCCCTTCACTTCTCTTCTCTAGAATAAAGTGGACAGGCTAAATACGCGAGCAGAGAACGGAAGCAAGGGAAGGGAGGGCAAATATTCTTGTATTTTCTCTTCAGGGAAACGAAATTACAAGCTTAAGTATACATAGATGGGTGATTACCTTTGGCTAAATATCTCATTGGGGACTCGGGACTCTACTTTATGAAAAGAGAAAGCTAAGAAAAGCTGCCCTTTCCGGTAATATAATATGGTATAAGTGTTGGTGTCAAGTTGGTAATAGCAAATTGAACAGACGTTCTCCATGAAAATGTCACCGAAGCCTCTTACGTATCATATTATCATGTCATATGGAGGACCCTTAATCAAAAAGATATAATTTACTACATGTTTTCTCTTTTCTGTATTGAATGGGGGGAAAATATGATTTAGAATTAAGGAAGGACACTCTTTCATCTGTGCTTCTTGAAGGTTCTATTTTAAGAAAACTGGGCTTTTATTAGCTCTTCTTTCATATGAAGGTATTTCTTTCAAAGGTCAAAACGGAATGAATGAAAAATAAGTTTCCTCAGCCAAATGTAACTTTAGTACTGCCGATAGCTTCTGTTGTACTTTAAAATGGAGGAGAAAGGGGCGGCATTAACGAGCGTTAATTTTTGGCCACTCCATTAATTTCGCACTCAAATTACAAGCAGAGTTAATTAAAAAGGTGAATGGAATTGTCGTGGGCGTAGATCAATCCAGTCCACACATTTATCTCTTAATAAAAATATTTTTTCCCGTGGATAGCGTTGCAGAAATTTTTACATTCTTGTGAAAGGGATTGATCTGGTATAATATAATATAGTATTATATATCTGGTATACTCAATTTGATAAAGTCTTTAAGTCTTTTTCCATTCAAAAGGATTAGTTTAAACCAAGATTTTAATTAATTTAATTAGTATTTCGTTGAATCATAATATCCTTTCTCCTACCTCACATAAAATGTTTTATAAATGGATGTTGTTGTAAGCCTGAAAAATGTTCGTTCCCATCTAATATCAAACCGAAGGAGTTGAGTTACTATGTCATGCTGTTAAAGAGGGAGCTGGGGCATTATGAGAAGAAAAGTTTTTCTTTGATGTAACATGCAATAGCCACGATATGGAAGGATTTCATTCAACGTTGTTATAAAAACTTCAGCCGACACCTTGAGCCGACACGAACACTCACTGTTTCTTTACCACCCACGAAAAACAGCTAGGTATGTTTTTTGCAAGGGAGTTAACACAGGATGTCTTCCGGTTTAGCTTTTCCCCACATCCCTACTCCCCACGAATGCTGTGTTTTTTCTTTCTTTGTGTGTTACGTAATAGAAATGTGATGCATAACTTCTATTTTTGAATGTTGACTATCCACTTCCCCTAAAAAAATGGGATATTTTTAATTGGAAGGAAGTCACAACACAATAAATCATTGCATCATCAACAATGCGTGTCCGAGGTCCGACTGTTGTATTAGTAGATGTAGATTACACTCATCGATCAAGTAATTCGCAAGCTCCTACATCAAGCAAGTAGGAGCTTGCGAATTACTTGATCGATGGATTACACTTTCTCCTCCCAACTGTGTTGTTTCCCTGTCGGATCGGAGCAAAACGAAAATGAGAAAACTTGATCGATGACGATTCGAAATCAATTTTTGCTTTTACAGATACATACATTTCTGAATTTTCTTCATCCATCAGTCTAAAGATGGACGACAGGTGCTTTTGATCTGTATATATTTTGGTTTCCATTTAATTGTAATTATATCCCCTTCCATATATGTAGTCGGTAATGCATGTTCTCGCACGTCGGAAAATGGTCGTAAATTCCAAATTCCTTTAATAACTAATTTTCGACACTGTTGTGCTCCTCAAAGAACAACATTGGTAGGAAAACTGACATGAGAAAAAGTAACTTAACCGAAGTATTTTATTTTTCCGAAGTGTCCTATTTTTATCTGTTTTTTTATAAACCGTGACTTGATAGGTAGTCATCTGAAACAGAACATTTCCCAATCTTAGATTTGGGAGATTATGTGCCCACTCACTCTACAGGTCGTCCAGCATCAAAAGAGACAGTTCGATGGGGAAAAGAAGTGGTTCTGATGGGAAAGCGGATTGCGTTTGGTCGGACGTGGGATTACCTTCGTTGGAGTGCTTTAAATAAAGAGGGGTGGCTTTTCTCCCTTGCTCTTTATTCATCTTCCGAAGCTTTTTGCGTGTGGTTGTTAGAAAAACGGTCTCTAGTATCCTTGCAATTTAGCTGTACAGTGAAAGTCAACTTTCTCCTTTTCTTTGTGCCCATTCTTAATATTTCCAACGGGGCTTAAAAGTTAAAGTCCAGTTTGTCTTGTAATTAAATTCTAAAGCGTACGTGAACTTTTTTTTTTATCAAAATGGAGTCTGGTTCAGGTAAAAAACTACGAACAACTTGTGAGAGTCTCACGTTACCCCATACATAAGAATTGTATTGTACTGACATGTTGGATGATTGAATTGCTTACAGGAAAACCCGTCGTATTTGCTTTGGCGTCTACTGTGGCCATTTTCTGCTTAATTGGATGCGTTTCATCAAAACCGACGATGGACCAGCAATGGAATAATAGTCCTCAGCAGTTAATGTCCAGTTACGAGTTGCATCCCATCGACAACTGCATTTTTGCTTGTGATCATTGTTTCAAAGTAAGTCGGAAGGATTTTAAATTTAATTAAAATTAAATCGGCACATTTTGGTCGGTACACATAAGAATGGACCGCTGGAAGTATAATGGTGTGTATATTTTGGTTTTTAGGGAGATGCGCTCGTCAAATGTGCAAATCAGTGTATTTTGTCGGAGGCATCAATGGGCGTTGAATGGACGTTAACATGTCCTTACCTCAGCAAGCAGTACACCCATTCCGTTTCCAATAACCCCTTTCGACATTAATTTAGCTCAGTTTATCTCATCCATAATGACAACCATGACTAACTGCATTTTGTAGATGTTGGAAAGAGTAATAGTTTTGTCAAATAGCGTGTACTTGCGTCTTACGTCATGCAATGATGAATAAATTATAAAACATACAGAAGTTACCGTCATTGATTTTGTTTCATTGTTTGGTACATTGCGTAAGCTCCTAAATAAAATTCTTATTAATATTGCCCAGTAAAAAATAAAAATTAGAAAAAAATGATGTTGAAGAAGTTGCATTTTGAAGAAATTCTGTTTAACAATAATTAGTTCCAAATATGATGACATAAAGATCCAACCGATTGCTTTGTACTGTTTATATTTATAATTTTATTATGATTTTATATATTTAATCACATATATTAACAAAAAAAAATTAATATACATACATGGATTGGATTGATTATGATTACTTTAATTGAAATAAAATAGAAGATCTTAATACAAAATAACTTTTCCGTTTTCGGGACGGTAAATCAAAATTCTGGGTTATGTGTACATTGTTGTAACCTAATCATAAGTATAGCTATGCTATACGATTCTATACGATTTATAATTTTTCATGGTACCTTAGCTGCTTTAGCTTCTTTACAGTAATGGCAAATGAGTTTAAGAATGAGTTTTACATAAACATTAAACGTATGAGAAGGCAATATTAAATGTAGCCAAACTTTGAATATAAAAACCTAACTGAACCATACAGCGATGCATATTTAATTAATAAAGTACATTAGTTAGCACGCATTATACAAACTTTACGATGTGGCTTTCGCTGCCTTACTCTTGTTCTTCTTCGTCTTTTTCAAAGCGTCCATATTTCCTCTAAGCACACTACAGTAAGCAAGCTGAAACTTGTTGACATCTTTACCTGGAACCTGTTCAAAAATTATAAAACATAAATAATAAATAAAATTATCAACTAGCAGTCCTAAAGTTTATGATTGGGATTGATTAATAGTTATTATATTTTTAAAGTACTGAGTGAACCTACCAAGGTGGTGATTTTACGATTATGTAGTTTAGCTCGAATCATGCAAGCGTGAACTGGGGCGGATTCTTCTGAAGCTTTCGAAGCCTTTTTCTTCTTATCTGCTCCTTTGGTTTTGTTAGATTTACCGGCGATACTAGGATTGGAAGGAGTTTTTGTTCCGTCAACTGAAAAAAAAATATTATACATTATAAGAAAGTCAAAATGAGGATACTATTATATCATTTATGCAATTCTTTTATTAGTTTGATGGCCATTGATGGGATATTTTTGTTTCTCACACGCTCTACTTCTTAAAAAATTAGGAAATCTTTAAGAAGTCTATAAAATGGAGATAATTTCATTTCCCAAAGACATATTACGTTTAAACTATTCGGTTTGAATTTAAACGAACTCAAAAGTTTTGGGTAAATCGTAACTTTCAACTTTATTATAGAAATAAATTGTGTGACTGATCAATCATTGGCTGATCACTGGTCATATGAGGCTACCGATAAATAACTTACATTTCTTCATTGTGACATATACCGTCCCAGTCCCCTTCACTTTGGACTGACTGAACATCCTCACCAGCTCATTAAGGAACTGAAAATCAAAGATAAATAGAATACAGTTAGCAAGTTTGAAGTTAGCTGTTAGCATGCGCCCAATTAACTCCTCCCCATCAATTCATTACCCAAACACAAATGGACAGCAACAGCAACATTCTTCGATAGGCTTTCACTTACCGAATCATTCTCCAGATAAACCATTGTCTTGTTTAGGCTACCCTAATAATGCACTTTTAACTTTAACTTTAACTTACAACTTAACTTCCGGATTGAGATACTACTATTTATTCTCGTCAACACTACTATTGTACTTCCAAAAACCTAAAAACTAATTCTTTGCTTTCCGCATGTTTACTAATTCGGGAATTATTATCGATCATATGGTCAATTCCACTTTTAACACGATATTGATTCTGCAAGCCCTGCAAAATGTGCATTTAGCCTCAATCACAATATCACAAACAAGCCGACTATAAACTCAAAAACATGCGTGCGATAACGCTATATAAGTAGCTAACTCAATTTTCGCAAAAATACAAAAAATGTCAATAAGGTCTCAGCCAGGTCAGACATATAAAAGCATTATTGCATTGACTTGACTTGACACGTTGCGTGTTTGCCTTTTTTCCATAATCCATCCCATTGAATTGTCCATAAGACAATGCACAAGAAAACAAGTAAAAAAATATCAAGTAAAAAATCTCCTTTCATTTTATCATGAGAACGGACGTGTTCAAATCATCCCTGGTGGTCCTTTGGGGCATTCTCGTTTCAACTTGTTCATGAGAGGTGAGATGAGGTGAGGGAAAGAAGAAGCAGAGTGGAGAGAGGTGTTTTTGATTTTGTTTACATTTTATTCTGAGGTACAGGAAAAGTTTGTTTGGAACAAGTTTACGGTGTTTTTGAAAGGTGAAGTCGATAAAATGATTTCGATAAGATGTTATCTAGTTTGACGACGGTTTTAGTGTAGTTTAGTTTAGAGCTAGGGCAAGGGTGATATTTGTTGAAGTTAGTCATTGACTAACTGACATAATTAGTTAACTAGGTTTGTTAGGAAAGCCGGTATTCAGTATACAGTATACAGTATATGTATAGCCGGAAAGGGCAGGGAAATTGAAAGATGACGTCTATTATCAAGTTTTGCACGCTATCCGGGGCTGGGGGAGTGGAAACCCCTCCTTGCTACATTATGCAGGTGGATGAGTTCAGGATCCTTTTGGACTGTGGGTTGTCGGAACAATGCGATGAAGTTTATTTGGAGGAGCTGAAAAAGTAAGTGGGTTATGTAATAGGTTCTATCCAGTATTCAGTATTGGATCATTGAATGGATTTGATTGATTGAGCTGAATGAATAGTAATAATAATGGTGAATTGGTAATTTTGGAGTTATATTAAATTGAGGAATTTGTTTTGTGATGGAATTCTAGACAAGCTCCAAGGATTGATGCAGTATTGTTAAGCTATCCGGATTTAGAGCATATCGGCGCACTTCCTCTCTTGGTTGGAAAGCTGGATTTGTCATGTCCCGTTTTTGCAACTATACCGGTACATAAAATGGGCCAGATGTTCTTGTACGATTACTATGTTTCGAAAAGCGCGAACAAAGATTTTGATCTATACAATTTGGACGATGTGGATTCCGCATTTGATCAAGTGCAGCAGTTAAAATATAATCAAAGTGTAAACTTGGCAGGTAAAATATGTTTTTACAGTTTTGTTGAATGTCCAAAAGTAAAACGTAGAAAAGTACGAACAAATAAACGCTCGCATGAATTTTTCTTCACACTTTAGGTAAGGGTTACGGCTTAACAATTACTCCGCTGCCTGCCGGTCACATGATTGGAGGGACTATTTGGAAAATAGTAAAGGTTGGGGAAGAGGACATCTATTATGCAGTGGATTTTAATCACAAGAAGGAACGTCATTTGAATGGATGCGAATTGGATAGAATTCAGAGACCAAGCTTGCTCATCACAGATGCGTATAACGCTACTTACATTCAGACACGTAGAAGAGAAAGGGATGAGCAGTTAATAGGTAATTTTAAATTCTCTAATTAAGAGTACATACGTGAGGAGTTGAACTTTTTAAATTAAATTTTACGATTATGTACATCATATTAATAAGGCATTTTTTGAATGTTCTCTGTCTAGCTACTATCCTTCACACTTTGAACAACGGAGGAAACGTTCTAATAGCCGTTGATACAGCAGGTCGTGTATTGGAATTGGCTCACATGTTAGATCAGTTGTGGAAAAGTAAGGACTCCGGCTTATCAACGTACTCACTTGCCCTTGTCAATAACGTTGCGTACAACGTTTTGGAGTTTGCAAAATCTCAAGTAAGCCATCAGTTATCGATGCAGTTTCTTGTCTTATTATGTATGACTACCAAACTCATGTCAAAAGGCATACTGAGCAATTTTTTAACACTTCTAGATCGAATGGATGAGCGAAAAACTTATGAGAAGTTTCGAAGGAGCGAGAAGCAATCCTTTCCAATTCAAAAATATCCAGTTATGTCATACCCTCACAGAATGTAGTAAAATAACATCTCCAAAAGTTGTACTAGCCAGTGGAGCTGATCTGGAGTGTGGTTATGCTAGGGACTTGTTTATGCAATGGTGTCACGACAAAAAGAACTGCGTAATTCTCACCAGTAGACCCGCTGAGGGTACACTTGCTAGACAGTTGATTGATAACCCGAAACCACATCCAATAGAAATTGATATCCATCAACGAATTCAATTAGAGGATAGGGAGCTGGAGGAGTACTACCGTCAGCAAAGGGAGAAAGAATACAGAGTGAAGAAAGAAAAACGGTTGGTTTGTTTATTGTTTGTATAGATTCTGACAATTATAAATGAAATATCTTTGTTATAGTTATGAATATATGATGTATGGTACTATCAAGTGGTTTTAATCGTTTTTGTTAGGGAGTCGACCATAGACTCAGATGATTCGGACGATTCAGACTCTGAAATTAAAATTACTGGAATCTTTCGAGGGAACAGAATTAGTCATGACTTGTTTATTAAGCCTGGAATGGAAACGAAAATTAACGCCGGCCTTTTCAAGACATCACGAAGTCGTTATCCAGTGTATCCTTATTTTGAAGAGAAAATACGATCAGATGAATATGGGGAATTTATAAGGTTGCTCAAAATAATAAATTGTAGCATTTTAATTTTGAACTTATATCAAAATTATATTATACTAAAATACTTTACTTTCTATTTGATTGTAGACCAGAAGATTTCATTATTACTGAAGCAAACTACGATTACGATTTAGAATTTAAAGAGAAGAAAGCCATCAAGGGGCCCACCAATGTTGATGTCGAAATACCGACGAAGTGTATATCTTATAAGCAAAAGATCAACTTTAATTGTTCTGCTATTTTCATCGACTTTGAAGGTCGCTCTGATGGAGAGTCATTGAAAACTATTTTGAAGCAGGTAAAATTGACGGTTTCCTATTGCATATCTTTAATCTTTGTACCATGTTAGTGTTTTTTTTTGAAAATTTGAAGTATAATGAACGTTATTTAATTGTATTTATTTATGATAGGTGAGACCTAGAAGACTGATTATTACTCGTGGTAATAAGGAAAGCGTTGAAGCTCTCGCGGATTTATGTGAGCGTGTGTCCCCCGAAACAGTTATTTACAAACCAAAGTTAGGCGAAGTTATTGATGCAACTACAGAGAGCCATATTTATCAGGTAGGAAATTTATACGATAGCATTATAGCATGTAATTGTCAAATACTCAAACCTTTTTTGAAACTATACCAATACCTTTCGTTGGTTTGATGTACTCCATAGGTTAAATTGAAGGATGCATTAGTATCCACGTTGGACCTAAAACGAGGTCGTGATGCAGAACTTGCTTGGATAGAAGCTGACGTAATGCTAGACGATCCAACAGCAGAGAATCTTTCTCGTAAGAACAGTTATAATCAACTTCGTTATGCATTAAACATTTCAAAGGTGTGTAGGATTATTACAAGCAAATCTATGCTTATCTTTTGAACAGATGATAAGGAGAACACAGCTATTCCGAGTCTGATGCCTTTAGAAGAAATGGATGTCAGTGTAAAAATATCTTATTTACTAATATCTGATATGTGTAAATTTTATGAAGAAGATTGTAAAATTAGATATATGTTATATTTATTTTTTTTAGACATCCACACATTCCCCTGTATTTGTCAACGAAATCAAGTTATCAGATTTCAAACAAGTTCTAACGAAGAATAACGTACCATCCGAATTTTCTGGGGGTGTTCTCTGGTGTTCAAATGGGACCGTTGCCTTACGAAGGGTAAGTTCTAACGTGCTCCTAATGATAAAATGTCCATTCAACAGCGGTAGTTTATTTTTTAATCACCAATTTTCTTTCTTCCGCTTTATTTTTATGTAGCAAGAAACTGGTAAACTGACTGTGGAAGGATGCCTTTCAGATGATTATTACAACATACGAGATTTACTTTACGAGCAGTATGCAATTTTGTAGTATTATTGTTTCTTCCTAAGATTTTACGTGTTGATTTCATTGTTTTAAAGTTTAAGTATCTATTTATAATATTTTTTACAAGCATGGAAAATTAAAATATTGTTTCATTTAAAAATGTGTATACCGTAATTCCTTCCAATGTCATCTAAGCAGTTATAAACCTAACACCTAACCCGTAAGAATTACATTATTCCCCCTTGTACTCTTCTTTAGTTTTGCAAATGTTGCATTTACTATCCTGAAATTCTGCCTCCATAAATTATTATCGTTCACCAAACGTTGTATCTTTCCGTCCTCAAGCATTCTGATCTGTTGAGTCAAGTTTGCATACAGCTCCGAGACCATTGCATCACCCCCTCCTCCTCCGCCTTGAGAAATGCTATCGATTCTAGCGTTTAACTCTTGTCGAGCCAGCGAAATGTCATCGGTTAATTGAGTTCGCAGTAGGCCAACATCAGTGTTAATCTTGTCCATTAGTATTGACACATTCCCTGGTAGATAATATTCCAGATTGGTGACGCGTTGAAGTAGATCCCCATCGCCGCCACCACCACCACCGCTACTTTCCAGGTTGATGATACGGGTGAGTAAGGTAGAATTGGTATCCATGAGCTGTTGCTGAAGATAGGCTGGTACAATGAAAGAAAATCGGGTTGGTCTACGCTGATCAGTTTAGGTGAGCTTTCTAACTTTCTAACACCGTGAGATGAGATGATGGGTTTTAGTAGACTTGTAGACTGACTTACTTATTTGAGCCATTGCTTCGTCAATCCTTTCTTGACAAGCGTAAGTACAATCTGGCGTGGGCAGAGGAGTGGGTTCAGGCTCTGGTCCGATCACATCCGAATCCGGAAATGGGTCCTCTACAATCGGGAGATCAAGATCCTGCTCATCCTGACCTTTTATAGCTTCTAAGAGAAAGCAACTTAACAATAACACTAAACCAGTTTGTAGTCTGCAGTTCATTTTACGTCTTGAGCCAACTTTGAAGGTCGATCCTAGTTTTGGGGTCGACTGGATAATTAAACAATTAATTAAAGCAGTTTATCTTAAATACAGCCTTACTGATGAGTCTGTGTATTTTGTCAATCCAATTTCATCCGTAGTCCAAAAGCTGCTGTCGTCGGTACAAGGAAAGAATGTTGCGTGATTTATGGACGTTTTATGCATGACGTGCTACACATTGTTATTAAATAATTTGCGTACGAGATTTTGAGGTTGGAAATATATGGAAGTTATTTTTATGAATTTTAAAATCGATTGAGTTGGGCCGGAAGCGATCATTTGTAGTTCAATAAATAATACAAAAAGTCATGGAGGACAGAATGTTAGGTCACATACATGAATATGGTTACATAAAAAATAACTTCTATTTTTGCATGTTCGTGTACGTAGAATATTATTATAATCTACCGGAAAAAATACAAACAGACTAGCTTTAGCATTGATTGATACCTTGTTAATATTTGAAGGTTGTCTCGTATTGCCCCAAAACACATTCTCATTTTCTTCATCCCTTTTTTGCCCTCGTTCCTGTTTTTAGCGAATGAGTATATACTGTAAACGACCACATTAATAATGTGCAATATTATACAGTGTCGCAAAACAAAGATTGGCAAGAAATGGACAGCAGAAGCATCTAATAAATGGAATCGTGTTGGTGTCGCTGCAGACTAAACAGTTGTGGTCGTGTTTAGTTCATGTAAGGAAAATTATAAAGTTGGTTTATGACAGCCAGTGAAAACATTTAAACCCATTTTAAAGGGAAATTTTATATATTAGTTAGATAAGAATGATGAAGACTTCCTAATAGACGTAGACGTAGGAAGGGGAAACCTTTTCGGAAGGAAAGAGAAGGAAACAGGGGTGAATAACCTTAATAAAAATGTTGCAGATAAATCAGGTAGCATATAAATATTATTGTCATTGTTGGAGATCTGATTCAATAGTATGAGAGATAGATAGGAAATATAGAGTAAATCTGTGAATAAGTACGTGGGATTTGTATTTTCTCACAATGCCCCAAAATATATTTTCCTTCCCTCATAATACAGAATAATACAGATATATAAAATTACTATTACTATTATAATTAAAGTATTGGTTAAATTATCTCATAGGATAGGATTTTACTATCAACTGTCTTAAAAGTTAGAATTATAAAACGTTTGAGTTCATTTTGTGATTTTTGACAATCGTAAAATCTGAAATAACAACTTGTCCCACAATTACAAAATTTCAATTACCTCTGCACAGCAAATCGTTATTTTGTCATTAACATTTAGTGTTCCTGATTCAGTGAGTCAGTTTTTATCTACACCTGTGCCTGTACGAAGAAATCGGAGCGACTCCATAAAAGCTCCTGATAAAACACATTATTTGCCTGAGTATTCGGCTGTGTTAATCTCAACCCTTCCAGGTATGAGCCCCCTTTTGTTTCCAACTTGCTGGAAAGGGCTGGATACATTACTGCATCCGCTCCGTCTTCCACGTTCTGTAACAAATCGTTCAATAGGGAAATGATTTCATACCAATAATTTTCTCTATTTAAATTAAGCAAAGCATG
>JAQIWX010000923.1:0-12638 GCA_034696785.1 Lepidocyrtus cyaneus | reverse complement strand
CGTTTAATTTTTAGTTGTCCGGTAGATGTGGTGGTTGTGACCGCTCGATTTTAGTGTGGTGGTTCTGATCGGGATTCTCTTCAGGGCTTAACCGAAATAGCTTGGAAGAGTATGAAGGGCTTATGCGGAGAAAGCATTGGTATTGCCAGGAAGGTTGTAAGAATAGAATGGAATCGTTGAAGGAGGATTTCTCCAGCATTTCTGGGATGATATTCGTTCTCATTTTAATTTGCTGGGTGGGCTGCGTCGGCGCTTCGGTTCTTGTTTTTATTTCGGAACTTTTTAAGTTCCAAGCCGTTTTAGCAAAAAATGTTAAAAAAATATTCAAATTTTGTCAATCAGTTCAGCCAGAGAATTTTCAAGGAGAGGAAAGCAGAGCCGTTTCACATTGCCCCATAATAAAAATAACGAAGCATATCCATGTTTCACATGAATAAAAAATATGCTCCGTTTTTTAATGGATTTTTATTCCTTTTTAGGCACTGCAACACAACATTTCCTTTCCATTGCTTAATATTCCAGATTCCATAAAAAATTGGAAATGCTAACCTAAATAACTTTTCAAGCGTTTTCCTAATTATTCTTCTGAGATCTGATCTGGTACACCATAAGGAATATGCTAGCTTTTTTAAATTCTGAAAAGAAAAAATGTTGAGCAAATTGATCAGACATATGTTATGTGACATGAACGAACATGAAAGTCATTGCTAAACAGATAACGTATGATATGGGATTGGATGAAAGTAAAAAATGAATTGAAAACGTTTGAAATGATGATAAATATTTACGAGACAATCCCAAAAAGCTGCCAACCAAATGTTTATCCAGACTGAAATAATACAAACAGCTTTGGCAGTAAAAAAATGTCATTTTAATATTTTCTCCCCTTTTCAAAATACAGAATGAAAGGGCTGCTGTACAGAATGAAATACATTCTGCTTGCTCTATTCTGAATTTCCTGAGTCAATGTCCAATTGTCCATTCATGTATTTGAGTAACCTGGCTAATAAATCGATCCTCCATTCATTCATCATCACATCAAACTCGAGTGTGGATGTTGGATTAATCTCATATATGCTGCCTCATCTGGTACTAAAAAGCAAGTTGATTTCTATTTTAATATCTACCTCTATCTGGACTGTGGCGGCTGAAGTTACATAATAGGTAACTAAATAATATTTCCAGTACGGAGAGAGTGAAAATGAAATCTGAATTAAAATTAAGGAACTTCAATTTCTCAACCTCAAAACTTGTACATTTGCAAATATATGGGGTAATATGAGAAAATTATATTTTATATTAGGGCTAATTAAAATAATAATCCAATTTAAGACAGATGTGTAATATTTATATTCGTTTAAAGTTCTCCGTCCATCTCCGCGTGGAAGAAGTCAGAAAGAAGTCAGTTATCGTGTTAAACGAGCAAAACATGCTCTGATCCGTTTCATAAATATGACGATCCTCCTTTGCATCATAAAAATAAATTTCCTTTTGTGAGGCTTGGCATGAAAAGAAATTTAAAATGCGTAGTTTAGCGAGCTGACAAATAATTTATGGCGTGACCTCGCAGTTCATCCATTCAGAATCCGGACTCCATCAACAGACTTTATACAACAGCAAAAAAGCTGCCAGTCCTTGCTAATACATACTTTAATTATTCATGTTTCAAGCAAAAAAAAACAAGAAGGGGAAGAAGTATTTGTCGAACGTGAACGAAACAGACATAACATGAGCTACGGATATATCCTCATCCACCTTTCATTTCACAGCAGAAGGGAAAATGAATCAAACAGCGATTAATTTGAGTGGAAGAGGGGGAGAGGATCTCAGCATGACTCCAGTCATTTACCATGTTTTTCATCCATTCATCCAATGCAATAAAATGTAAACTTCAGTAAAGTACGGGCATGCATACATATCCAGCCAAATTGAATTTAGCTTACTATTTGGCTTGCCGACTGCCACAAGTGTCTGTACATATTTCTCATCAATATTTGATTAGTAGCAGAACAGCGCAGAATGAAAACGTCAAAAACACCTGTCCCTATATGGGCCTGGTATGGTGGCATGACGAATTTTATGGAACGTTCCATCTCACACAGAACAGTAAATAACATTATCTGGTTTGCTTTTCTCACGCAAGTCATCTTCTCTTCTCATGTAGTGGTGGTTGAGCCGTTGGCTGTGTTGCTGCCATTCCGTATTCAGACTCACAGCAGTTCAGGACTGCGGAATGGGAGCAGTAACAAATTTTGAGTAAAAAGCTCCCAGTAAAAATGGAATATACGGCGTAGTGAAGTGAATATTAAACTTCGGATGGAGTATGAAGTTCAATGAATGAAGTGAACGATTCGTATCAATTTGGCACATGACGGACGGGGAAAATGGAATATATGTGGTGAAAGTTCGGCGTCATCCACAAGATTGTTTGGGTTACTTTCTCTTTCATCCTTACTAAATTTTGGTGAGAATTTTTTTATGTTGAACAGAAGCACGTATTCTTTTTCGATTAAAATCCCGTAATTGTTAGGGGCCAGTCATCAGTGAATTAATTACCTACTTCATTTAACATTTTTTTAGAAAAATAAAAGTCCAACGATGTGGGTTTTCACCGTGGATTATGAAGGAAGGAAGGATGTGAAGTTACAATAAAATCAGGAAGACACGCTGGAGCAACCCAATTTTCACCCTGCTTTCCCTTTCCCATCTACTCTGACGGTTCCTTTTAAAAAAAACTTCTACTCTACCAGCCATATGCTACTGTTGGCAGACATGCAGGTAGATAAATCAATAAACGTGTTTAGTTCCAAAATAATACTGGGCGATCAAGTTAATCACCTGCAACATCACCATGTTAATAAAAAAATTAAATTATTTATGTTGCAGTTTAATTGGAGGATTAACAAACAAAAAGAAGACATCGCTTCAGATTACAATGGATGGAGGAGGGCTGGCTGTTTGATATGCAGAATGGACTGTATTTAATATGAGGATCATCATTATCACCAATCATCAACAGGTCGGCGTATCGTTTCGTTTCATGAGCATCTTGATAATTAAACTTTAGTTCTCACTTTAGTTAGATTTTAAGAAAGATTAGTTGAGGCAATATAACTCACCAGTTATAAAATTGGGATTAAGGAATATGATGTTTCTGCGAAGTTGGCTTTGAACAACTATGCTTCGACTGCAACTTTGACGGGGAACAGGTCCGTATGCAACTTTTAAAAACGCTAGATAAAAGCTGATACAACTGTCATTTATAATCTTTGGTTAGCTTAATTTACTAATAGTTGCATCATCATCATTTATGCCAAGGCGACCTTACGGAAAGTTTTATGAAAACCATAATGAGATGAGATTATGCAGATCAAAGGTCGTGCTCTTATAATAAATTTTTAACTTGGCAAATGGATGTGATGAGTTGGGGAAAATATGTACAAGAACCAAACAGATCATACTTACAGATTCACACTGCTAATGATAGCACGACTCGCTCGTTATATACTGTATATCAATAATAGGCGAAAATTAAGAAGTTTACATCAACGTCATCTCATAACACTGGTTGATGGTTGAACAGGTTTGTTAGTTTGTAGCAGGTTTATCTAACCCGTCATAAATATACGTCATCCCAATCCAGTGCCCAACCTCTGAGTAACGGGCAACCTCCATAATAAAGATGAGTTTGAAGAATACCTCCAGAAATGATAGTATAATGCATTTTTATAACCATAACTTTTTGGACTTCATTTAAGGCCTCCATTGCTTGCGATGTTGCCATTAGAGGCACCTTATCGGATTGTAGTACGTAAGGTAGCAATGTAGCTATTCCTTGTCGATTAGAGACCGATAATAATATCGAATCAATACGAGAAGGAAACCCCTTCTGATGAATAGACAACAATACTTAGCATTACCAAATATTATCATAAATCACAGTAGTTTACTCTTTAAAAGTTTTTTTTTATTTAGTTTTACCTTGTTTCAGTAGTCAAAATTCTCCAAAATCCGGTATGGTCAACCTATTCTAACATTTAATTAACTACCTAATAGTCATAAGAGGAAGTTGTCGCCTACGACGGTTTCCGGGTGCTGTAATCCGAGGAGATGCATCGTTCTCCCCTCCCCTTTCGTAGTAGATGACTATATCTATCTCAGGTTCAGTAATTTAAAAATTCGAAGAAAAAAAATCTGCTAAAATAATCACTTGTCTCTGCAAGATGAGTTTTAATGATTGTGATGGATGAAGTTAGGAAATGGCGGCGCAAAATATAATATTATTATATTATATATATGATGATCTTTCATTACCACCAAACCAATCCTTGGCCCGGCACAGCGGCGGTGAAAGGGGGTTATTCCTAATTTATTCAAGACTCCACTCTCAAATAACACATTTCTTTAACGAGCAAAGGTCTAAAATTGGAATGAGATGAGATGGAAAGGAAATCCCTTCTTGTTAGAAAGCTGAAAGCTTCGACACAAAAATAATCCTGCCGTCTTGATTAATCACGCATTTGTTGTAGTAGTACATAGTACATACTTCACTCCATGCGGGTGAAAGGAATTGACCAAATGGGATAACAGATTAAACACCGGAAATGTAAATGGGAGGATGTTGAGGATGAAAGATATCATGATAATGGAAACAATTTGATTTTGAGCAGTATGGCTGAACGAAACAATGTTTGCAAGTTTCCGTGCAAAATGGAATCAAATGTCGGAGATTTATCGGCTTTAGTTTGCTGAATTGTGGTTTTATTTGTAGATCGTTCACTCTCGAATTTGCACTGATTTGATACAAGAAAAAAGGGCTTCATATTGTTGAATGTTACACCCAAAAATAGTTGCATTTTAATGCACTGCTATTAATTTTTATCGTCACTCAATAAATTGTTTGTCCCCAAATAAAATAATTGATTCCTGTATTACTTTTAATTGACGACAGTTAAATTGATAACGATTTGCTAAAATTGCACATTGCACGTTGCATGTTTAGAATTTATTCTTTTTCTTTCTCTATCATTCATCATATGACATATGTTGTTCCCTATCATCATGTGTAGAAATAGCGGGTATTTCACGTGGAAGAGGTATGATGGTCCCCTTTGTTGGTTGCGCCTGGTTGAGCTGCCGATATAGTCTTCCACTCTACTCTATGATAATAATAACACGGTGCACGGTTTCACTGGTGTTTGGTTAGGTTTAGTTGCTTCTTTATTGGACTCTTGAACTGAACTGATTTTACATACATTTTTCGCATCTTATATACTTTGTTATAATCTAATCACTTCGATCCTTAATTATCCTAGAACTTGAAATCCTTGGTTGTATGGTAATTAGAGGTTTAATTTCCATTTCTTCAGAAATTAGTGATAAAATGTCAATTATAAGGCTGCCCCCTTGGCCTTCCCTATAATTGCCATTTCCCTGTTGTTTACCTTACAAACGTACATTAGTGAAAAGGTCTTGACCTTGTTTTTACCTAGTATGAACATTCCATTTCATTACATTGCCCCGCGGTAAAATGAAAATGTTATACGTAACATTTTTACAAGAGAAAGCTACCTAGCTAAAATGAAATGTTAAATTGAAATAAGATATCCCTATGTTCCCTGTTACCTCTTTATAATATATTGTTTTAAAATAATTATAATGATAATATAAACCCGGTCGTTATCTGCTTCCTGGGATCCGGCATCAGAGGGTGGTGTATGTTGGCTCCCACCCGGAGTATCCTTGTGGAGTGGGTGGTGTGTAACACGGGCTGTTGTTGTCAGCAACTTCATCATCATTATCTTCATCATCATACAGCGCGTCGGACCGCACAGTGGCTGTATTGCTGTAGCGTGGCACTATAGCTGTCTCAGCAAGGGATTCGTTGTCATCCTCGTCATTTTCATCTTTGAACATGTTTGTATCAAGGTTGAAAGGTCCGTATGGCGATGGCCATGGAGCGTCCTCTTGTCTACGGAACAGCTCACGAAAGTTGTCAAACTCGGCTTGATCCTCATCAGGCTGTGGAGTCATCAACCCATCCTCATCTCGATCAGAGAAAGAAGAATGGAACATGCTTACAGGCTTTCCTCCATGTTGAAGCTGTACCTGTGGTAGAACTCGTACTAACGGAGTGGATGGTGGGATGGATGGGATGGATGGCGTGGCAGCAACGCTTGCAATGCTCAAGTCCAATGGTGTATAATTATCATCATTATCATTCATTGGTGATGATGAGGCTGCATTAGAAACCGGTCCTGGCTGCTGCACTCCTGGCTGCTGCAACGACTGCTGCTGTTGTTGTTGTTGTTCCTTATCTGTGCTCAGCACTTGCATGTCGTCAATACAATTTTCAATTTCTTCGTTTGCAGCCATCTATATTCTGAATGTGGCATAGGAGCCAGCAACTGGGAACCGTAAAAATTGATAAAATCGCAATATAGTAATTCTACCCGTTTCGAACCATCCGTAACATGATCGCCGAGTGATTCGTTATGCGCTGTTTCCAACCGTTTTGTTAAATATGTCATTCCTTCCCTTAAATTTTTTTGTACCCTCTTAATCCTGTCTACATCACTTAAAAACTCCCAATCTTGTAACTCATAGTACATGCTGACGTCAAAGGAATAAACAGCAAGACTATATAAGTAGACGGGGTCAGCCCGTATATATTGTGACACGTTTTAATAAAATGTTTAAAAACAGACTGTAACAGAAGTACATCTGTTTTTAAATATAAAATTAAATAATGTTTAACGTTTTGTAATTAAAACGTTGCCAAACTTGCTTGTATTGGTTTTTAGTGATGTTTCCGTCATTTAATTTATTATAAAATTCATCATGAGACGGAAATGATGTCTGATCTAATTTGCTTGGACTATCAAGCCAATCGTAACTAAAAACCTGTTTTTCTAATAGTATATAAACATATGGATGATTCTCAAACCCATCCTTAAAAGAATCAAAACGACTCATTTCTTCAACACTCCCTTCGCCTTTTAACCGAGTAGTTAACTGCACAAGAGAAGAATTTAAAAATTGACCGCTATATAAAAACCGCAAATTTCCTATTTGTGAACCCAAAAACTGTTTACCATTCTTACAGACGATGCGAACTATTTGTTGCATTTCACTAGTCATGGCTTTTAAAACAAACATTACATCGAACTTTGAAACCCGTGATGAGCAAATACTAGAATAATTTTATTAATGCATAGCGGAATTACAGGATTTCCCTTGATTTCATGATGATGATGCATAACTTTGGGATTGGAATCCGTATAAGGAGTTTTGCTACCTCTTTAGGAGTCGGCGTACACAGCCAAATACCATCGTTATCATGTCTATCAACTTACTCTTAAATTTTAAACAAAGTAGTAAAAAATTCTTCCATAACGTTCGTTTCAGAATAATACCGTTGATATAAAATCTTGTTTTTATGCCCTACTACGGATAAACCAAAAGCTGCAACAACAAAATTTGATTCAGCCCTTAAATAAACAAGTTTGTTAGAATCCACTGCTGGAGCGCAAGTGTGATATGGCACGTTAAAACATTCCAAATCAAAATACACCCTACATTTTTCAACATGAAAACTCGTTTAACTAATGAGTTTTAAAGCCCATTTACAAAAACTGGAACGTGCCTGTCCCTTCGAAAGTAGTAAAGGTAAGACAGTAATTTAAACAAAGTGGTACTCTGGAAGATGTTTATCCCAACGAAGTTTGATACATGATTTTCAAATCCGCCAAAATTGATGTGATAGCAGTTGGTCGCCTCAATTCGAAATCCATAATAATTATTAGGATTTTGCTGGCGTTTGTTAATTGATATTTTTAAATCCTATTCATTTTTTAAGCAGGTTTCTATATTTAGGAGTCTTGTCGTCTTGACTGCCAACGTGGTGTTGGTATATAGCTTCGAAATTGTACTTAAAAATCTTAAGATGATTTTTAAAAATAAAAGAGTATGACTAGTCAGATGAAAATGAAACTTCAAACTATTTTCTTTTGCCAAAAATGTAAGATGCTTTTATATGAAAGTATGTTATTATTTCGGACAGAAAAAAATAATTAATGAATAAATATATGCAATTGTCCATTTTGGTATCTGTTTTGTTGTATTTACATATTTATAATTTTATAATTATCATGATCACTGCAAGAACAACTACAACGTTCAAAGAAATTAGGTTACTTCTCATTATCAGTAACATCTGCAATACATTTGGATTCTTCTTTACCATTCATATCTATCGCTTCTTCCTCAAGTTGGAGTGTTTCATTGAATCGCTCTTCAATTGGCGGCAAGTGTTTTTCCATGGCCGCCTCTATTTAGCTGCAGAACTTGTAAATTCTATTCCATCTAGGGAACTCGGCACTATTCAGTGTAGAATCACCTTCAGTACAGTACCATAGCCAGTAGTATCCCGAATTTAAAAGGATCCACACCCATTGCTGATTGTGATGCGATGATTGTAAAACCGCGCCTCGTCTTTGTGGTTCAGGTCATCGGCCGGGTCGTGCCCATCAAGCAATGGTAGCTTAGCAGTTAAAGAAGTTCTTTAGAGTTGCTTCCTCAATGTTTTAATTTTAGCCCACACTTCTTGATGAAGGGCGTAGATTGACAGAGATATTAAGCTGGGTTTGTTAATCCCAACTCCTACCATCCATTCACCACCTCCGCCAATGACAGCTATTTCCAGCCCATCAGACGGTGGAGATGGTGGATTGCCACCCCCTGACACTTGTTGAATAGTTTCATCTTCATTAGCCTGATCATCTTTCTTTGACTTCTGGATCTTTGGCGGCAGTGTTGGGATGGCCCTTGCAAGTAGTTTAGATGGAGGGGAGATGTCAGAATCCTCTTCATCATCATCTTCTTCAGCATCACTCACTACTTCTTCTTCAGCATCTTTTGCTCCCTCCCTCTTTTGGTTGAGCCTTGGAGTCGTCCCTCGAACGGGCTCGTTCGGCTACGATGGCAATGCGTTGTTCCACAGCTAGAATTTCCAACACGTGGTTGGCCTTTTATTTGTCGCCTAAGGTTGACTTATCGTTAGCATCCGCGATGATTTTTTCCAACTTATCTTTGGAACGTTTAGCTCCAGTCACGGTAGGAGGAGTTTGCTTTGTAAATTTTGCTGAAAAAAGAAGGAAAAAATTACATTATTATATCAATATTTATAAATATAAAATAATATTTATTATTTATATTATAACTATTTTTTACGCGAAGAAAAGATAAACATTGCCTTTGTAGTTCAACCGGTTCATTGACCTGGGCCATAAATGCTACACGATACATAGTTAATTTGGATTGGGTCACAAAATTGACTACGACGCTGAATATAATAAACTGCCCAGCAACAGTGCAACTCAGCGCTAAAGTCTGTTGACTGTTTTGTTGCATAATTGATGAGATGAGTTTTGGAAGCGCACCTATGTTAGCGCTTACTCTACAAAAAGTTGACAAAGGTGAAAGTGTTGAACCAAGTCATGCGTGAAAAGAATGACATTGAATTTCAAAACTTACTAATTAACTTTCGACAGAAAACTGTTACGGAATGTGATGTAAAGCTTCTCGAAAGCAGAATAGAAACGAATTAAGGGAAAGAAGAAGTATCCAATCCAGATTGATTGCCCTGCATATATATCCGTTTACTGCAGACATAGAGGTACATAACAGAAAGATGATAGCAGCTCTCAATGTACCAGTGACATCAGTTTTGGTCGTGTCAACGAGGTAGTGTCAACGGTCGTGTCAACGAGGTAAAGTCAACGGTCGTAAAACATATTTGGCCCCTACTGTAAAAGTTATGCTACAAAAAAAACATTTCTGTCTGCACGGGGTAAGTTATTAGAGCGCTTGGAATAGCTAAACATATTGGTCTTATATGAAAAACCAACTAATACGAAACCGAGTGTGATAACTGTTTACTTTCCTAAGTACACAGGAATAACTATAGAAGACCAAACTACAATTAGTGAAGTTGCTGTGAAGTTGCTTAACAAAAACCGCTGTGAAGTTGCTTAACGAAGAGATATGTTATGGAGCGTAATACGTAGCTTTATCAAGATTAACAGAGTTGGGAAGTCTCCTGATATTTAATAATACTTTCAAATCGACAGATTCAGTTGTAAAATTTTTTTAAGCGGACAAAACGAACGTAAAAAAGAAAAAACCAGCCTTAAACTTCAGCAACTTGAGCAAATCTCTTTAGTATCAAGTGAGATTAATATGCTTTTCTTGAACACATCATTGTAATTTGTAATAATAATTATTTAAAAAATATTGTGTAAATTTAAAAAAGTGTACTTTTTACCCTTTGTTGTGTTCAATTAATTTCAGATCCACGTTGCTTCATCATGTATCCGAAAAGATGTCACAACTAACACTTTTCACTTTTAAGCAAATCCATGATGGATATGCTGGAAGATGAAAGTCAAATGATTCAAATACTTCCAAAGTTTCCTTTTTGCACTGTTCGTTCTTTTGTCTTGAATAACAATGTCACTATTGTGTGTCATGTGCTGAAAATTTGCTTTAAAAAGTTTTTGAGGGACGC
This sequence comes from Lepidocyrtus cyaneus, assembly GCA_034696785.1. Taxonomy (NCBI): domain Eukaryota; kingdom Metazoa; phylum Arthropoda; class Collembola; order Entomobryomorpha; family Entomobryidae; genus Lepidocyrtus; species Lepidocyrtus cyaneus. Next base: position 2,071 of record JAQIWX010000923.1, on the reverse strand, counting down.
GGGTATTCTGATATTGACGATATTATTCGGGAAATTCAAATTAAGCATTCTCACATTAAAACTTCTAGGGCTCTGCACCAATATTTTTTTGTTAAAAATCAGTGTTGTTATATTTGTAGCAATAGATTGGTTTTTGGAATTTTTACTTTTTTTGCTCCTAAAAAATGCTAATAGACTCAGAAGTTATCAATGAAATTAATGAATATAGAGAACGGTTATACTTATATTTTAAAATAGTTTCCCCATATGTAGAAAGGCCTATGTTTTTAGGGGGAAAGTTTCAGGAGTTTACGAAAACAGCATATGAGTTGAAATATATATAAACTTCTAAAAGGAGTAAAATTAAAATGCAGATATACATACCTGTTATTACACCAATTTTAATCTAAACCTTTTCCCTTATCATGCTGTTATCAGTGTTTGTCATTCTCTTACCCGTGGAAGCAAGGTTAATTGTGGTGTCTCTATTATCATTCTTTGTGTGATAATAGGGTACAGCCATTTTACAGACAATAATCCCTGCGAGGATCCCTGTTTTTGGAGGAGCAGGATTGTAGTAGTAGTATTTGCATTGCTATGATAGCCATCCCATGCATTTTTATTAGAATAGTTCATCTTGTATATTCTCATCAGACGATTCTCCAAAAAGCAATATTAAGTCGATATGCATTGGATCATAGCCATTCCATGTATCGGAGCAAGGTCAGACTAAATGATTGATTTTTATTAGAATAGTTCATCTTGTTACCCGTGGAAGCAAGGTTAATTGTGGTGTCTCTATTATCATTCTTTGTGGATTGTGAATATGGCCTCTTATACGGAGCTCTATAGGGAGGTGGTAAAGCGGAGGCTAGAGATGCAACATCTATAACAGAAAAACTTGCACCCTGTTTGTTTGGTCATTTTTCATTTCTTTTGTAGCTACGCATGTTTTGTTTTACACGACGCGTTGTTAGTTCAAAAGATGGTTCGGCGACCCTTTCAAGTACACAGACTCTACCAGTTTGATTAAACGACGGATTTGAGCTTTCAAAGTCAAAAAACTCTGTACGGTTAGGCGGCAACGAAGCAGTTACAGAAGCCGGTGATTCTATAATATAGTTATTATCAGAAGGCGTGATGTTAGAATCAGTATTCGAATAGAGCTTGTGATCTCAGGATTCTTTAGCTAGTTGCAGTTAAACTAACCACAAACGAGCGTTCCTATGTTTAGCGTATGCATAACTCCCAAACGCCAAAGCAGTTCCAATCGTTCAAACCGAGCAGCAAAGGAAAAGGGTTATGCATAAGCAAAGCATAAAACCGCGCGTTTGTGGTTAGTTTAACTGCAATTTTAACTAGCTAAAGTTAATAGTTGCAGACAAAAAAATTATGTAGCTTGTTCATAATTAAAAACTGAACGAGATAGGGTTAGTCACATTGCTCAACTCAGCACCAAGGTACACTACATACCTTGTTAGTTAAGTAGAGAGCCTAAAACCTGCAGCAGTGGATTTCAGAATTCTGATCAAGCTGGCGGTATTGTGAGCCACAAAAGCCACAAATTGCACAACGAAACTAGAAGGAAACAAGCAAAAAGAGAGAAATTAGCTCACTCCATGACGGAATCGATGCTGCACATATTAACAGAATAAACCAACTGTTAAACGAAAGAAACTTATTTCACTCTTCAAATTTATTTGATAGGTAAATGGTGTATATTGCCTTTTCATTTAGTTTCAGTATATGATTGCAAACAAAATTTACTAATGGACCCATTTTATGTGCCAATTAATGAACTATATTTTTAGCTTAGAACTTAGAATAAAAAACTTTCACCCCCCACAGTAAAATTCAACAATTTATTATCGTGCAATAAGTGATCAATAACTGTAGGAATAAACTGCAAAAAATATATTGTTATTATACTTTTCTGTTCAAATAAATATAACAACCTTTGTTAAATTAGAGAAGCGTATGCAGTTTAACAAGTGTTTTAACAATATAATGAATGCAATAGATTTAAAATATTCTGTAATTTTCCATTTGGTATAGATTATATGCCCCGTTCATTATCCCCCTTTTTTATTTG
>JAQIWX010000922.1:0-12641 GCA_034696785.1 Lepidocyrtus cyaneus | reverse complement strand
AGCCTTGATAACTCTGTCAGGGATGTGGCTCCAGAACCAGAAGTCATCATGGATCCTGAATACGGACAAATGTGATTCCCGATTTACGAAAAGGTCCATGGAAAACAGGAGGGACTCTCCGACCGAATAAGGTCGTCAGTTGATGGCTGATTGGTGCCCCTCTCTTCCGGATCTGAACTGGTGCAGATGATGAGCCAATTGCCAATTCTCATTGGAGCTTAGAGGATATTCTTGAAAAACCCAAGCCATTCGTCGGTAACCCCGAAATACTTCATCAGGCTGAGAACAACTTCATGGATGAGGGATGGACCGAACCGAACCACTCCATGTCCGTTTGGACAACGGTGAGCGGCGTGCCAGGTCGGAGGGCGTTATTCAAATGGATCTCATTGCTGATGATGTGAAGCAGCTGCTGCTTAATCTGTATGGGGGTTAGCTCAACCGGCCTCCCCCTAGAAGATCGGGACCTTCCCTTCTTCTCATCATCGTAAATGGCAAGGGACGAGGCTAGATCGTCCATCCTATCGGGAAGGACTGTGAGGAATGATCGCTGATGAAAATCACGGCGGTAACTTTCGATTGAACCCGGCTGATAGTAGAGGTCCCCAACGGTGCCGGTTCCCTTCCTCCAAAGTTTGGAGTTGTAGATGCTTTTAAAGCACTGCTTCAAGAAGATGCTCCACTTGGCCCCAATATAGTGGAGGAGGATGGCCGTCAGAATGTCCTCATCCATGTAGGCCCTGTACCGTCCAGCCATGTTCCTTTTGAAGTTGACGACCACGGGGCCGGACCACGTCCAGATGCTGTAGTTCTTCATCCGCTTGTTCAACAGAGTGCAGACTTCGGTTAAAGCGGAATCATTCTCCTTCAGCTCCTTCAACGTCGCAGCCTTCTCCCTTCCAAGCAGATCCTCTTGGATGAGACCCGCAATGGTCAGTTTCACATCATTAATGGTAATCTGGTTATGGGAAGCAAACTGGTCGCACTGATTGACCACCTTCTGTCTCATATCCAAGAGCTTCTTTTTCTCAGCAGGGTCCTCCATGTTGAATAGCTTCTCATTCAGTAAAGTCTCAAATGCATCATTGCCGAAGCCCTCTGGAGCAGGTGCGGACATAACCCTCTTCGTGAACTCCGCCATGGTTTCCTCCTTATCTTGACCAGAAGACGCCTTTGCATCCCCACCTCCACCGACCACTGCCTTATCCTCCTCGACGTTGAAGGTCTCGTCCCCATTGCTGTCCATGTACTGGGTCATGGCATTGGCGTACATGCAGGAGTACTCGCACTTCTCAATCTGGTTCTTGATGTGGCCCACCAACTTCTCAATGGTATCTTGGATGAGCTGCTTGTTCCCGAAGTAGATCGCTGCATCCGGATCATCCGGATTGATCCAGTTGAGGAGGACGGACAGATCTTTGGTTGTTTCGGGAGCAGGATTATCCCCATCCGGGCACTTCTTCAGAGTATCGTGGATCTCTTTGATGAAGCTCAGGCTGGCCTTGTTCTCCGGCTTTTCAAGCTTCTCCAGGACAATTGCGTAGTGCTCCTTCAGAACCTTTCTCTGATTTTCCAGCCATGCCAGTTTCTCTTTGGTGACCTCGTTGATCACCTCCCTCAAAGAGGACTTTTTGCTTTGGAGGTGAGGGGGATGCCATATCTGTCCTCTCCCATAAAACAAACCGGGGCAAATTTCTGATAAATATCTTTCTTTGATTTGATATTTTACACAAATTTTTGTTTCTGACAAACTACGGTAATTTTTTCCCAACCGTCAACAACGCACGTTTGTTTGGCGACTGTGAGGAAGTCCACTTTCCCGAGATCCTTTTATATCCAAACTTCTTACAGCATGAATGATTTTGACAATTGAGAAAACGATTTTTTATACTTATGTTTCACAGTGCACAAGTCAGACCCTTCCTAGTAAAGCTGTTCGCAAAGTCTAAGCCAAGGCAATCCAGATAAAACGTTTCTGTCTGATACTCTTTACGTTTGGGCTATGGCTCTATACCAATGTGACATGGCTTGATAAAAACACTGATGTTTTACCGCAATACTATTAAAATAATTTGGCGATAAAGGCTTAATCTTCTGATTACGAGGAAAGCCTATCTACCAAACCAAGTAATGAGCGAGATATTCAAATGTCCTGTTCCTTTTCTTTCTGAGAACTTAATCACAGATAATGATTACGATGAAAATAATAACGGAAGCAATGCAATGTTCATGTTTAATATATCTTTTTCTTTAAATAAGTTTTATCAATTATTGATTGCAATTTGTTCCATATTTTTTACAAGCCGCTGCTGGTACTCATGCACCCACTTCCACAGGATTTTTGCAAGGAAAGTTGTATAGGTTGAAGGATAATTTGAGCTAGCTATGCAAATGATAGAGATAAGATATGGCCCCTTTCATAGCATGTCTCATTTTCCCTACATGAACAGAATGAAATGAAGTGTTGTTTTTTAGGAAAATAAAAATGAATTGATTTTTTTTTGGATGCGGTGGTGTTCGAAAAAAATATGAAATGTTTTTTTTTCATGATCTAATGCAAAAATATTCTTCTTCAATTCTTCAAGTAATGTAAAAATTGCACACATAAATGTTATAATTAGTAGCATAAATGCCTGAGTGAAACAATGTATTTGTTTTGCTTCTGCTATACATCCAGCATTCTTGTGGTTTCCGGCTTTGTTTATAAATGTCTAGGAATTGTAGCAATGCCAAAAAGCATTGAGTATGAAATTGACCGTTTTTACCCGTTATAAACCATTAAAAACCATTACTAACCATCAAAATCATCATTGACTATAACCGCGGTTCAAATAAAGAAACGGTCTGTTGAAATATCAAACTATCAGTTTCCTATACTAAATTTTACTTAGGTCCTTTTCTATTTGCATTTTAAATTTATTAACACATTTCACTTTGTAAGGATTACATCAAAAAAATAAAAAACACTAGAGTATATAAAAGATTTCTTCCATTGAAAATGAAGGAAGGAACGTTCCCATTACGCAAGCAGCATTGGCTCTTTGGATTGCTAAGCTTATCCTTTGCTTCAGGTACATTTTGGAAATAGGTTCACCAGTAACAAGATTAATGATGTTTCCGATAGTTTCCACAAAACCGATTGCTTCTTCACACCAAGGTCCCAAAGTCTCGACTGCAAATGGAATCAAGTAGTAGTTTTGACTTATGATGGATTTGTACTTATTCTTCTTGATGGTTGCTTCCTTGTTAGCTGCAAATCCCGTATTTTTTGCTGAACTCTCCACATATGTAGGAGCCAAGGTATCGGAGCATGTTGCATCCCAAATTAGATGCTGGCCTTTCTGCCAAGGAATGAGAGTCATCCCATCAACCCTTTTGCCATCGTCTCTACTCAGACCGGCCGGTTCCAAAACGGATGGTATCTTGCTGGACTGCAGTGCTCGGAATAAAATGTTGTTTAATTCGAGGTGTCTTGCATGTCGTCTTGCGCTTTGAGGACAACGTAGACCATGAGTCCCATCTTTCTCAACTTTTTCGCCACAACGGCACACATTACCTCCTAGATGTAACGCCACCGATATCCTAAAGGTATTATCTTCAAGCATCATCACACATCCTCAGAGCTTCAGAGTAGTCAGCGTACAAAGACTCGTCCGTATTTTTAATTAATATCATTTTGACGAAAGCTTCCACCGAATTAATTGAGCTTAAAAAAGCGTGTAGTGCGAGGTCATCTACTTTCCTAATTCCAAGTCCACAGTTCTTAACTGGTAGCGATGCTATGGTCCACTGGTGAGGTTCCAGGATACAGTTCAGTATTTGTTCTAGACTCGATTTGATTAAATCATCAATACAGTTGATGATCTCAGGGTTTTTCCAAGTCCGCAGCAAATAGGTGAGTTTGGGAATAGCGAAGCAGTGTTTGAGCAAATGGTATGCTGAATGAAGGTTTAAATCCGTTAGTCGGCTGAAGAGAGTTTCTAACTCCATAATTTTCTTTTCAAAGATCTTTCTGGTAGCAGACGGGACAAGTGGAGCACCAAGTAACTCCAACTCGTTGGTAATCAGCCTTATTCCAGGGCATACGTCTTGAAAGTTTTGAAATGTTTTTTCATCAGTCGGACAAAAAATAAAGCTCGCATTTAGTTGGATTTATTTGGAGTCCCACTTTGGCTAATTCGTTTGATAGGAGGACAAAAACTTTTTTGGCAATTGAAGCGTCACAGGCCAATGACCCATCGTCCAAGAACCATAAATTCAGCTCCGAATCTATTTGGGAGATGATTGGTTGGATTGTAAGTGCAAAAAGTAGTGGTCCACATGGATCGCCATGTTGGGCTCTTACCAGGGATGGTATGGTTCTTTCACCAAAGAATAAAAGGGAGGGTCTAGCATAGCACTGATGTAAAAACTTGTAAATTGTTCGCGTTTTCTCCTTTACAGCTTTCAGCATTACATCTCGTTCCAAACTGTTAAATGCATTTCTGCAATCTACTTTAAGAAGGACTTTGGGTTGGTTTTTGTTGCTGTGTAAGTACAATCTCGTTGCGTGGACCTCTGCCTCACACCCGCCTTTCGTATTGTCACCCATCTGGGTTGGTCGTAAATAACAACCAGTTTCCTCTGCAACGGCTCTGCAAGCTAAGTTGGCTGTTAATCGGCGATATGTAGACCCAACAGCTATTGGACGAATGCCTCCATCTTTCTTGATGAGGGCACAGAGAGTAGCACCGTAGATAATCTTGCAAATGTAGTTGTCTACTTTCCCCGAAAGCATGAAGTTGCATAGACCTGTAAGCGATCGAAGTAGTTTTGCCCCGGCTTGAGAGTTTGATTTTGCGATTAGATCTTTCAGATGCTGCGGTCTGATTCCGTCAATTCCTACTGACGATCCATTCGGGAAAGACGTTATTGCTTTTGATACTTTCTCTTCCGAGACCGTGAGGTGTTCTGAGTCTACATCAAAAGGATCTGGAATTTGTACTGACGGGATGGGGTCGGATGCTTCTTCTTTAATTTATAAAGGTATCAAAATCTTCTTGTGCAAGTGAATCTTGCGACAAAAGTATCTTGACAGCCCCTCTCCATCAGATAGCTTCGAGTTTACTCGTTTTGAGATGGAAGTAATGGTATGTTTATCTGGAGCGAAACAGGTTTCAATAGTCATGGCTTAGATATTTTTCTTGACTACGCTGCCCAATGACTTCTTTGTTCTTTCAGGTACTCGAAAAGCTGCATAGGCGAAGGAAAGTAATTGTTCCCATGATCCAACGTTGTTACCTTCGATACAACTATCAATCAGTAGGGATAGTTTAAAGGTGGCTGTCGTTCTTGCTGCTTTTGGAATCCTTTTGATGATCCTGATTTTTCTCTTATAATTGGCGAGTTTTTTTTCCAAGCTTGCCTCAGGGTCTTGAGAAAGGATGGCTGCGGGAATGGTATTTTTAACATCCGGGTGGATTCTTGACATGGATTTTGAGACCCTTTGGATTTTTGCAGAGCTTGTTTGGGTGCTGAGGGCATAAAGGACAAGGGACTGAAGAGATCTCTGTAGATTCTTGAGTAGATCCGTATTGTAAGCATAGATTGCAAAACCACGGAATTGTATAAGAGCCTAGATTATCAATATCTCGATTAGTGAGTGAAGCGCATAGAGCATGGATCCAACGTTGACATCCTCCACAGTAAATTTGCTTCTGGGTTTGGTTTTACTCCGTGTTGTTGCAGGGACATGAAAGAAAAGGACAGGGATCTTCTACAAAGAAATTAGCTTCGATTTGTTGATGTTGTGTGGATCTATTGGCTGGACTGGTCATGATTTCACTTAGTTGTACGGAACTCCTCGGTGGTCCGGATGTATTGGAAGATCCAACTCCCAATCTCTGGCTAAGCATATCAATTGGAATTCCACTGTCACTCAAGTGGATTGTAGTCGCTGTTGAAGCATTAGGTATTGATTCTCGTTCTGGGTTGACATTTGAATCTCGTGCTGATCTGACCATTGATTTTCGTGCAAGGTTGACTATTTAATCTCGCTCTGGGTTGACATTTGACTCTCGTGCTGAACCGAACTTTGACTCTCGAGTAACGTTGTCAATTGATCCTCGTGCTGATCTGAACACTGATTCTCGTGCTGATCTGACATTTGAATCTCGTTCTGGGTTAACATTTGAATCTCGTTTTGGGATGATATTGGATTTTCCTGTTGAGCCGACAATTGAATCTCGTTCTGGGTTGACATCTGACTCTCGTGCTGATCTGACCATTGACTTTCGAGTTAGGTTAACATTTGATCCTCGTGCTGATCTGACATTTGATTCTTGTTCTGGGTTGACATTTGAAACTCGTTTTGGGATGCTATTTGATTCTCGTGCTGAGCCGACAATTTAATCTCGTTCTGGGTTGACATCTGACTCTCGTGTTGATCTGACCATTGACTCTCGAATTAGGTTTACATCTGACTCTCGTGCTGATCTGACCATTGACTTTTGAGTTAGGTTGACATCTGACTCTCGTGCTGATCTGACCATTGACTTTCGAGTTAGGTTAACATTTGATCCTCGTGCTGATCTGACATTTGATTCTCGTTCTGGGTTGACATTTGAATCTCGTTTTGGGATGATATTGGATTTTCTTGCTGAGCCGACAATTGAATCTCGTCCTGGGTTGACATCTGACTCGCGTGTTGATCTGACCATTGACTCTCGAGTTAGGTTGACATTTGATTTTCGTGCTGATCTGACATTTGATTCTCGTTCTGGGTTGACATTTGAAACTCGTTCTGGGAGGCTATTTGATTCTCGTGCTGATATGACAATTGATTCTCGTGCCGAACCGACGGTTGAAGCTCGCTCTCGGTTAACATTTGACTCTCGTGCTGAACCGAACTTTGACTCTCGAGTAACGTTGTCAATTGATCCTTGTGCTGATCTGAACACTGATTCTCGTGCTGCGTTGATAGTTTGTTCTCGTGCTGATCTTCGCTTGGATTTGAGGTGGAACCTGTTTCATAATATTTATCCAGGAGCTTTTGAAGATTCTGAGATTCTGGTGTGACAACCTCCTGCCTCTGTTCGGTGACCAATGCAGACGGCTGTGGTCCTTGACTGGGTACCTCTTCATCGGCAAATGGAGAGTCCGTTGGGGTAAATGGTGGTGGAGGTTGTGGCGGCGACTTTTGCTTTTCCAGTCCAGGGCACCTCCCGCCTCTCTGGTTTGCTTGACTTCACGGCTGACGGTTTTAGTTGGTGTCCGCTCTACTTTCTCTTTTGCTCTCGTCCTTCACGTTCAATTTTATTGGTCGGTTGATTTTTGCTGAACTGGTGACCTGACCCAGGCTGAACTTCCGGTCAGGCTGGTGAGGTCCCTTCTCTGTTGTTGAAGTGATAACTTCCCTAGCTAGCGTCACAACTGTTCCTGTCAATCACTCATATTATCACATATTGACGATATTTCTATTTGCATACTCCCATAAGGAGTTCATTTGTATATTTTAAAGAAGAGTCGAAGTTTCGTTAGGTACCTTTTTCACTTTAGTATGTGAATTCAATTCACTTTGGGTTTCCTTAACGAGATTTCCTTGCATATCCCTTTGTTCAAGTTCGATTTGAGTGAATTTTGGACTCATTCGACGGTACCTGAACCTTTCGATTTTGACTCGATATTTCTTCATTCATTTTCTGTGTGTTGTGATGGGTATAAAAGGGGATGGATCAGGGCCAGAGACTTCACTTCTTACTCAGCTCCCGAGCTAGTAACTTCTCACTGCCTCTGAGAATTCTCCTCCGAAACTTTGGGAATTTTGGGGAACATTCCCTTGGGATTATTTACTTTGTTAATATTTACAATTGGAGGATTTTTAATAAACTCTATGCAGTTGCCACTGCTTATTACTTTAACTTGTAACCAGTGCTTCGCCTTCCTTTATTCGGCAGTAGTATTTGGGGTAGTTTTCTTGTACTACACTTGCTTTTCGAAGCTTCACTTCGGGGTACTCTTAAGTCATAAGTACCTTCTCTTACGCCTAACTAGAGACCGATCGGGTAGGCACCAGTAGGCACCCTGGACGGTGGCGTTCCGAGGAACCGATCATTCCAGGCTCTGTTCTATGCTAAGGGCTCCGAACAACTTCTTACTTGGTAAATCATAAGGCATTGGCTTGAGTACTGCTGGGGTAGTGAGATCAGTAAGTGAGTACTTGGAAGTTAGCTTTGGAGTTAGCCGGGAAATCAGGACTTTATTCGCACACCACTATTGAGTTTCGGTTAGATTCTCTCTAGTTGCAAAACGGTCAATGGGCCATGTCTGAGCTTCATTTTGATATTTTACTAAATGTAAATTCATAAAACCTCATAAAATCAATTCCAGCCATCAAATAAATTTTTATTTAGAATTGATGGATGTTGCTCTCGGAAAAATGATGAAAAGCAAGTCGGATATTTAGAAGTGGCCGGGGGTGTCGGGTTTAACATGGGGCTGATAGATAAAACTTATTCCAGTCGGAATGTGCCGATGCATATCCTCATGCTGACTTGCTGATCGATCAAATCGATGAAATTGCAAGAAATGTCTATAAACTTATTATTTCTGTTTCAGCAATCTACCTATTTCCCCGTTGTTGTTTCTTGAAAGGGAACAAAACGAAAGAGCAGGAGACAAATGCGGCATTTATGTTAAAAAACAGAAAGATAAATAGTTCACGAGCAAGGCATTATAAATTCATAATAACGTACATGCATAGTGTAAGGTAGATTTATATTCCGACCACCTTTCCCTTAGCTTCGAGCCATAGAGTAGGTAGTCAAGTGAGAAATGTCATTTTAGCTGATCTTTTTTTGACTTTTTCATAAGTCAGTAAATGATAGGGACATGTGATGAGCTGCTGATCGAGGTGTGAAGTTCAGGTCAAGCTCAGTTTGAAGGCGAGGGCCAAGATTTAACCTAACCGTTTAGTTGGGAATACGCCTACCCAAGCCTGGGGACGTCAGAGCAGATAATTCCCCGAACCAGGCCATCAGATATGGCACTAGCATTTTAGATTCCAATAGAAGGTGTGTGGCGAAAGAGAAAAATGTAATGTATTTTACCTATAAACCAATTTTATCTTGAAGTACTTTTCAGTAAAATAAACGACGAAGCTTGCATACGTGTGCTCTAAACAAAGCAAAATTGCATAGGAATACCTCCTCATCAGAAAATGACCATTTTAATGATACACCATTTGCCAGTAAATCCCATACTAATTTTTTTTACCATGACCTTAGACCCACTTCCGGCTAAACTGCATTGTCCATCTACGAATTCATCCAAGATATGGTCCATAGCTATCTATTGGCGGAATCAGATTATAAAATTCTCACCCGACTGAGAGACAGACAAAACCTAGCAAATCATAACTTCCGTATGCATCTCCGTACTTAAACTCAACCAATAGTCTCTGTGAAAATGCAAAGCTTGTTAAACCTATAGCATGGTAGACAGTTAGAGGATAAAATCAATGAGTCACCAAAGTGTGTTTAACTTCTTTCTGAGCTCATCTCACTTGCAGTGATATTTTGAAAACTTTTGTAAAACGAACTGATCCAATCTTTTTCTCGTTGGTGATCACTTTAGCCTTCAACTGACCGTTCCTTAACCGTCATCCATACAGCTAAATGTGACTTTTACGTTGAAATTACGATTGTAGCTAATATCATTTAATAGTAAACCCATTCGTGAATATCAAATTTTTCAAAAACAAAAGCACATTGACATTACATGTTTGAATTATTGTTATTTTATTATGAAGATTTTTATTAAATATATCGTATAAATCATTTTCCGTTTTTGATTCATATACATAAATGATAAAAAGAAGTATCATAAACATATGCATTTAAATTTTCACGGTTCACAACATTCATAGTGCCAATTCTTTTTGCAGCAAAAATAAGGCCCAAGATGTTCAGGACGATTGATATTAAAACAAAGGATACAACCCTTTTCTTTCAACAAAGGATACTTTTTCTTTTTGACGCGTCCATCGTTGCAACCATGCATTACTTCATTTTTTTCAGCCTTACGGCATCCTGTTATAATTGTTGCAAACAAATAACATTGCAGTCAATATAAAATATAATTCTGTCGTATATATATATGTGTGTATATTTGTGTATTATTACAACACTAACTTTTGCGTTCCATCTGCATCTGTGAAGACCCTTCATCATATTGAGCATCGTTGAATTTGTTTACTAATAAACACAATACATTTGATTAGATTAGAATAACAGTTAATTTGTCAACAGTGGATCATCGTTATTATTAAGTAAGTAAATAATATTGTATATTTTACCAAGACTTCTTACCGTAATCTGGCTCTTTTGATTCTAATTCATCCGTCAAGGTGTAGTAATCTTGACTTAAATCTAATAATATTAGGTTACAAAAGTTTACAGACAGATTTGTATATTTACAACAAAATTAATACTGTAAAATAAATACCCAAGTATTCCACAGATAATGATTCTTCCGATACTATATCATAATATTCAGAGTTGGCTGGTTTCATTCTTTGAAAAACATTAGCGGATGTCCTAGTTATATGTATTAAAAGTACAACACAAAACCACACAGCGAAGTGTTTTATTAACCCCATCTTTGATATTTAAACAATAAACCATGCGACGACGATATAAAATGACTTGATTGACTAAACTGACCCTTAAAAATGGTATCAAATAAATAATGGGAAAAATATAATAAACTAATATAGTGGTAGTAACTACAATTGATGAAAACAGGACTGAGATTCTAAGAAAACCCTCTTGTTGTTGATGCAGTAAAAACGATATAAAGATACTTTGTCATTGAATACGTAACATTACGTAAGGCCAGTAAAAACGGTGTTCTGTGAGTTCGTATAAAATGGATTTGTATAAACGAAGATTCACATAAAATTGATTCGTATAAAATTCGAAACTCATATAAAACTAATTCGTATAAAAATGTGTGATTCGTATAAACCGAATTCACATATAACTAATTCACATAGAGCTAAATATTCATATAATGTGAATTCGTATAGGGAAAATTATTCGTATAATGTGAATTCACATAAATCATTCATTCGCTAAAATGAACAATTGTCTAAGTATTTTGAGTAAAAAAATACTTGGCTAAATAGGAACAAAATCTTCTGGAATGTGCCATACAGTTGTATACACCATTTTCGATGTATTTTGCTTCAGGAAAAATAAAGATGCAGAAGTTTTGAACAAAATTTAAACTTTCCAAGTATGCATTCGAAAAGTATAAAGCCACATGAAACCAAAGTCACTGGAATCACTGTTGAGAACAACCACTTATCTGGTACAGACGATTCCCTTTCTGGCCTTCCTTCTTCAACTTCAAACAAACGTTTTCCTAACTCCATATCTCGAGTTATGATTAAAAATGAGATCATCTACTAATCTTAATTTTTGACAGTGAAAAGGAAGGTTTGTTAGTAGTAGTCGATAGTAATATATGATATCAGTATACTTCCCGGAAGAAGCAACATTTTACTTAATTTGTAAATATATAGCTGATTGGGATTGACCAACAAGCTTTCATAGTTTATGTGAATATGATTTATACGAGTTGCAAATTATGTGAATTAGGTTTATACGAATTTCACAAATTATGTGAATTCGTTTTATACGAATTTCATAAGTTATACGAATTAGTTTTATATGAATTACAAATTTTTATACGAATCAACTTTATATGAGTTTCGAATTTTATACGAATAAATTTTATATGAATCTTCGTTTATACGAATTGAAATTATATGAAGTCTCTGCACACGTGAGGAACACTCCGTAAAAATTAGTAAGTAAGTGGTGTGTGTTGTAAAAAGGAATACAATATTATCCCAAACTTTTCAGACCTTGCGGGGGGTATAAATAATTCACCTGAAGAAGGTTCACCTCAAGACATACCATGTACATGAGACGGACACTTGAGTCTGACATGACTAACAATAAGGCAGAAGAAAATGGAAGGAGAACATGCACTACATATCTCAGCAGACAAGGTTTATTGCATTATTGCTGGTAAATGATAAGTATTTTCGAGCTTATATTCTTCCATACTTCTTGTTTTTCTTTTCGAGAAAATAATGAACAAGGAAAATACCTTCGTATGTACACTACAACATGTAGATATGTTCTCTATACAGTATAATATGGAGGAATTGTCTTTCCCTTTGTCGCCGACACGTCCAAGTCCAGATCTGGTGGCGATCTGTAAAATTGTGAAACCCTTCTCTTAAGTAGAGGTAACTTACCTGCCCCTGCATACACACACGTTGACAGTGGAGTATCTGAAAAACGAGACTTAGCGTGATGGGCACTTATCTGACCAACATTTTTAAAAAGAATTGAATGTTGAATATGATTAAGTGTTTGAAATTCGTGGGCTTACTAGTCTCGCTCGATGAATGATCCCAAGTTAAGTTATATAATCGGACAGTAACGGAAAGCTTTAGATCATCTTGGGAATCTGTAAAAATTCCGAAAAAAATATTTGCTTCAGAACAAAAAATTTACGATATTACGATGCGATGCTGTTTGTTGCTTACTTATTATCAGTTAAATTATTATTCTGGAGAAAACAGTTAA